>WEKY01024151.1:3235-33085 GCA_013390045.1 Picathartes gymnocephalus
AAAAAAAAAAAATCAAAATTTCATGAAGTAGACACTGTGCAGGTAATGTAGAGTTAATCAAAAGCACACCTTTCAAAGAGCCCGATGCAGCTTAAGGCCTGAATTTGGAAAGAATAGAAAGTATCTGCCTCCCATTGGTTTATACAAGCAGAGAATTATCCTCTCTATGGTAATACTTTTAATACTTGACAAAGGAGATTCACAAACATTTTTCATTTACCTGTCCCATGGGCTCTTCCAAATGTCTGTACTTCTAGAACACATATTCTGCATAACGTCATATGACACACTTCAAGGGTATCTCTTAGCAAGAGCAAAGTGCTTACTCTACAGTTTGCAAAAATGTGGAGAATATTACTCCAGGAAGAAATCAAGATACTTATGTCTCTCTTGCTGAGATTGTTCAAAAAATGACAATATTTCCTACAAATGTTAATCGATTTCTTCTCTCACTCAACACTTAAAGTCACAATTCTTCTTGGTATCCTGTAGTCCTTTCTACAATAGCCACTTATGACATCACAAAGGTGTAACGATTTTAGTGAACAATACAGGAGTCTATTTGAGCTCCAGTTCTACGCTCACTCTAATGTTTCTGGTAATTACTGAAATAAATACTCAGAAAGCCAGTTCCTATGTCATAGGGCAGCTCCACCCATGATCTTTGCCTTTTGTGCTTCCAGTTGGAGGGGGAGGGCCGAAGTGAGCAGTGGCATGGTTTTAGCAAGACTATTGAATTGGAGAATACTATTCCCAAATGACAACAAGTTAATATTTTACTTTTTAAACCAGAAAAAGTAAAATATTAACTTCCAAGAAAAAGTAAAATATAGAATAAAGCAAATACCATGCAAAATTAAAACTGACATGTCACAGAAAAAAAAAAAAAAAACAAACCACCAAACCACAACCTTTCAACCAGCATCCAAGGGTCTTTTTTCCTTCAACATCTGTCTTGTGCAGCACCAGGGTCATTTGACCAAGGTAAGGAACATGAAGTTTTGCTTGGTTTCCACTACAACTTTTGTTTATAGATACAGGATATTTATCAGACAGAGCATGATTCTTAGAGGAGCATATTTAATTCGGATTTTATCAAAATCTAACCAGATTTCATCCTGAATTGTGCTGGAATAGTCACTTTATGTTCCAAACAAAACCAGCAGCAGTGCAATCATCTTGTAGTAATTACTTTTTCCAACACTAAACCTAAAAGCAAGCTGTTCATATCAAATCCATCCATTATGCCCTGGAAAAAATGCCTGAGCTGTTACACAAGATTCTGTGTAATAAAGGTCTTTATCACAGCTCTGCATCTCAGATACACCAACCAGTAGTTGAAAAAATGATGGTGAGCAGTATTAAAATCTGCAATTTGGAGAATAATGTTTTAAAATACATTTCAGGGGTTGGATTATGTCTGACAGTTCTCACAGCTTTCAGAAACTGATTCATAATACCACCACAATTTTCACTGCACAGGAACTGAAAATAAACACGTTATCTTGTTCTCCATTTTGGCTTATGGGGAAATTTTTGCTGATGAGAATGTTGAACCCAAACCATTGTTTTGACTGATTTAATGCTAGAAAGAGGAGCATCCCTACTAAATTATTCCTCCTTACCCCATAGCTTTCAGCTGTGCACTGGAATCCCAGCCTGCTCCCTCATACCAATTTGGCTGAAGCAAAATACCACGTTTGTTATTTTCTACATATTTTCACAACACATGGGTTTGCAGAACACAGGTGAAACAAGGGGCTTCCAAAAGCACCAAACGTACTGCTTTTCCGCCACTTACTGTCTCCTTAAACGTTTTAACATTGTCTTAAATTAGGGTCTGATATAGAAAGAAGACAGAGATCTGGACAGGACACATCACTGCATGCCTAGGTAGCTCTTGGAATATTCTAGGAGGTATTCTGAATCCAGAGACTCTAGAGCCACCGAATCACATATTCCAAAAAATCCAAGTGCCAATAACAACATTGCTTCTGAATTTTTTTCTGAAGACTTCCACTGTCTGTTTTTCACTGTTCATATGCTTTGTACGTCCATATGTGAAAGACTTAAACCTATACTATGCTTAAACCTTGGATCTGTTACAGTCAAGCTGTATGGCCCACATACCACCTAAGTTCCTCAGCAACATGAAGAAAAGGAGCAATACAAACACATTCTGAAAAGAAACTGTTGTGACAACTTACTGAAGGTCTTTGAGGCTCAGTAGGCAAACTATTAAAGCCAGATTTGTCATATATTGCATGCTGCACAATACAAGACCATTCAAATCCTTTAATGACCAAACCATATAAACCTGCCAGTCAAGCATACCCTCCTCATTTATCACAGCTGTCACCACAGCTCATAGATTTTGGGGGATATTCTTCTGCCCCCTTAAGAAAAAACACACAGTAGCCTTGGGCTAGGTTTAAACCACTTTGTCTACCAATCTCCTTTTCCAGTGACTGCTTTTAGCCTAAATCCATTTTTCATATTACCAGATTAACAGAAGTGAAGACTGTACAAAGAACGCAATTGTCACCTTTCCAAAGGAAAGCCAGAAGTGTATCTGTGATGCGCAAACTTGAAGAGCCCAGCCCACGTCCATGGATGCTGCATTGGGTGCCAAAGCTTCTGTGCAACAAAAAAGCTAAGCTCTTTCAAAATGGACATAATGCTGTTTTCTCAAATTACGTGAAGTTCAAATTGAAATTTAGTGAAACTTAAGAACTAAGAGTACTAGCAGTACACAAAAAAAGCAACAGCAAATAAATGAATTCAAGTGCATTTGATTTCAAAGCAGAAAAAATTTTCACAAAAATACACAACTTAGAGAAGCACCTTACTTTAGAACTCTGCAAGACTATTTTTTGTTAATATTGATTCTTCTTGGACAAAATTTACAGGGTTGAAAAGCATATTTGCAACCTTTTCTACAATATGGCTCTATTTGCTTAAGTGCCATAATCCATCTGCAGTCTTAGTATTTAACTATAAGTGGATGGTATTTATTCAGCTAGTACATTTTTTCTGACATTTATATTACCTCAAAGGACGACACTGCCTTTGGAAATTCTATTTCAGATTGAGCTAATTGAACTTTTGAAGGCATGGTAATCATGTCATGAATCAGCAGCATTGATTATGACTTTGAAGAGGTGACGTATCATAGAAACAGATTTTTTTTTCAACCTCAGTGAAAAGGAATCAAGTTACATAAGAAAATAAATTAATTTTAAGTGAACCAGACTGCTAGAGGTATAACCTCTAAATGCTCCACTCTCACAATGTATGCACACACATAGACTTTGAAGATGGCTTGTCTTTATCAAAAGAACTAAAGACATTCTAAATATAGTTCTACTGCTTTTATTGAGTATCTCAGGCTAACAGTCAGAGTATCTGAAGAACTAAAAATATTACAATGTATACATTATACACTCACAGTAAATAATTAACTCTGAAGTAATCAGCTCTGGATGTTCTCTGCTGAAAAAAACCCTGGAATTTAAACCAAATTACTTGTAATTGATGAAGTTTATTATTTAGAAATCATTCACCTAAATTCAGATCCTGTGAAGTAGTGAACAAAAACTAAATTCAGTATTCTATCTAAAAGGAATTGGTATTCTCAGAGGGGAATTATGAAGATGCAACAAATCTGCTTCTTCTATAGATAATACTATATCTGTTCTATAGATAATACAAGGTATCTCCCAACTGTCTCTAAAAAAATCCACAGTACATAAAGAAAAACAGGTTCTTATGCTGTATAACACTATTAATGTGAATTTTCTAAAAAGGTTCACACACTAAGAAAAAGTTGAAATTAACTGATCTAGAATAACAACTGCATTTTCATAAGAGATTTTGCTGGCAGGAAGAACATTAGTCACTCCAGCAGCCCAAAATGTCTCAACCTTGTGGAGAGGGAACATGGGCAGGGCAAGAGCTGCAGGAAGACAGCAAAAAAAAAATAAATTGAAAGGACACCTGTTCTGAAGATTGGATTTGTGCTTTCAATAAAATATCTGTCTATTCTAAATTGACTTTGTCTTGAAGTATTAGTTCTTCAGAATTTTCAAGTCCCTTCAACCAGTTTTGCTTGCTTTTGTTCTGCTCCAAGAATAATTTGGTTTTTCATGGCATATAGGAACAATCTCAATGAAAGAATGGCAAGTGCCTCCAAACAAATTAGCAAAATCCTCCAACTCTGACATTCACCTGTATGGAAAAAGTAGGGTAAAATCCCTCACACTGTGAAAGACAGATCTTAGACTACCATACCTTTGCAAAATGCAGTTACACAATGGAGCAAAAGGAATTCAAGCACATGCCTGTGGTGCATCAGAGTAGGGGCCTATTGAATGTGGCCTCTCTCTGTAAACTCTTGAAGGACCCTTTTGAGAGGATCTGGAGCAGACTCGAGTACAGCTCATGTGCCAGGTCATCTAACTCTGATACAATGGAGGCAAACGTTCTGTATGTGCCTAGATACCCAGAAAACTTTAACTGAAGGCAAGTTAGGCAGCATCATTATCAGGAAGTAATTCCATTTGGGCATTCCATTCCATAGCTGAGACCCAAGGGCTTTTGAGGCTCTGGATCTAAGAAAATATGCTGTTTTACTGCATATTAACAAAGATTAAACTTTCCATGGCATGCAGAAATAATATTTTAAGTCACGTGCTCTACCTTTACTAAAAGATTGCTTTGAAACTATTTGAGATCAAATACAAATGTCTGCTGGGACTAAGACCTGGTTCCTAACACTTCAGGGAGAACTAGCCAAAGCACAAATAATTATAAATTAAAATTCTCATTTTATGGTTCAGCCAGGTATATGAATCCATCTTTTACATTTTCTAGAAAGGCAAGCATGACTAGAAGTAAATTATGTGTTTTCATCAAAGATGAACACTTTGTGTAAAACAAATCTGAAAAGTATATCATCATGGACAACCTAGGGGAAAAATCTGAAAGCAATTACTACATAAACAATGAAAAGAAATTTTACCACTGTTTGAGAAGACAAATTTAAATTACATCCTGTTTACCAGTACATAAACAAATGCTTAGTTGTTTCTAATAATTCACAATTATATAACAAATATAACCTTTTCTGAAACAAATAGTTAATTTAAGATGGCTAAAACATGAAAAATCAGTATGCTTTCACACCACAAAGGGTCATCACTTGGCAATTAACAGGTTTCTGAGAAGATATACTTGGAAGTCTAAATACAGGCTATTTCCTAGAATTTCACTGAATCATAAGCTAAGAAAACAATACTATCAAAGATCTCTGTCCACATTTCTCACAGTTCAAATTAATCTCCACAATATTAGCTAAAGCTCCTTTTGAAAGTGAATATCATTTAAGGGAAAAAACATGTCAGAAAATGGTTTAGTTATTTGGCTTACAGTCAATTTGCACATTTTCTTAATGAAACACCAGTGTGTCCCATTACAGAGACACCTAAGGAAATTCTGCTTGCTGTAGCAGCAGGGCACAGAGATGGCAAACACACAGGAAACCTTTGTGCACCTTGAATGAGGGCAAGATGTCAGCTACAGGATGTGAACAGTTATTCCTGGAAATGAATGAGGGAAGAACACAAATGAAGCAAAACAGTGACTGATGCCAGAGACAGTTAGACAACAAAAACCTCTATCAGCTTATGACAAGAACTTAATAAGAGGAGATACATGAGATAATAGTGAAATGAGTCATTAAATTGTTTCAGGGCAGCTCTCAGATGAAATGTTTGTAAATCTTCCAGGACTAAGTTACTTAATGCAAAGGCAGTGGCAGAGTCTCTGCACCCTGCACAGTTAATTGAAACCTAGACAATCTATCCATGAAGAAATAGCTGTTGAAAGTAGCTTGCTTCCTTTAACTTTCATGTTTCCTCATTTCTGGCTTTATTGAATATATGACATACTTGACCAGACCAACACAACATTTGGGTCTGGAACCTACTGATGCCCACAATGCTGACAGCAGCAATGAGTAACTGCAGGTGTTTCACTGGAAAATATTTCCCATGATCATTACAATGTAACATTTTTAGAAATAGTTAAAATTCAGCTTTGTTTTTCATTAAATACCAAGTTTCTCTTGAACACCTTGTTTTCTTATTTCTTCAAAAGGTACCCTCTTGAGAAGCGATATTCATTTGAGCAGAATCTACTTTTACTGCGAGCACTGGACCTTAACTATAAAGCTAATACATGTTATTTACTCTTGTAGATAATCACAATCTTCTTTTAACAGTATGAAGTTTCAATAACAGGTTTCCCTCCCAGCAAAGTTATATACCTCACTGTTTTGAAGAGTACAGTGACAAATCTTCCTGTGCTCTTGAGGACCTTGCTCATTCTTAGCATTTGAATGTCAAGATGACTTTCTTTTTAAGTCCCTCAACACAGACTTATAAAAGACAGCTTGTTTTTCTCAACCTGTCTTCAAGAGCAAGAAACATGCAATCATAGTAAACTGTATACATGTATACATGTTTGCTTATTAATTCTTAAAGTCATATTTCGATTTTTGCTATCTTACAAGGATTTGCATTGTGCCAGTTGCATTTCAAGATTGCAAAATGCACACCTTGGGTGGTGGCAGGGTAGGGAACAAATTACACAAAATGAAACAGGGAAATCTACCTCTATATTAAATAAATAGAGAGCATAATTTATACTTATTTATTTTCCTTGGTTTATCTTGAATGCCAGAGATCTATTTTAACAAAATTGCAGGAAATTTACTGTAATATCATATATAAATGTCCATTCATTTACTGGAAATATTAGTGAGATTTAACAGCAACACAAAAAAAAAAATAAACAACAACAACCAAAAAAAACCATTCTCCATCATTTTTTACCTTAGTCACTCGCAGTGAACATGACAGGCTTCCACAACAGAAACAAAACAGTAAACAATACAATGAGAAACAGATACAAAAAGCTCAGGCTATGAGTGAATTCCCACAACCAGAAGGTTGTTGTCAATAACTTTTTTTGAAGGGGAGTATTAAAAAAGGAGCTGAGAAATCCAAATATTTTGAAATCTTTAAGTAAAACTCCTCTCAAGAACGTGCAACACTTCACCTGGTCAGTAAAAAGTCCTGAATTTAGAATGCATATAAAGGAAAAAAAAAAATTAGGAAAATAAAAATGGGAAACTAGGGGCAAACAGAGGTCACATTTGTGACTGAAGAAATCTTATCTTTAAAATGTTTTTCCAATTTCTTAAGCCTTTCTTGAAGGTAAATATAAAGTTTGTGTTCTTGCAAAGCATTCTTTCTTTCTAATATTTTTTGTTACCCTTGCTTTTATGTTTTAATGCAACTTTAAAAAGATAATTAGAGCCTACTGCCTTCTCTGCATAGGCACCATGCATATATTTGAGTTGAAAATTATAGCCAAAATCCAAAAAAGTGATTGCATGCAAAAGTGCAGACAAGCTCCTTATTGGTTCTGCTGTAAACACTATCTCAATTTCTACTGCTGTTCTTAGATTGGATTGCATCACTCTGAGGGAAATGTTTACTTCGGGAAAAGAAAAGTGAAATAAAATCCTCTCTAAGCCTTCAGTGCAAGTAGAATAAGTACTGTTTTCTATCAAATCAAACTTTTGGAAAGTTCTCTTCACAAAGAGAGAAATGAGAACATCTTGTTAACAGCAGAACATTTAGCAGAATGAGCTTTCATAGAAAACTAATAAAAGTGAAAAACTGCAGCACCATCCTTTAAATTGGGTTGCTGTATGCAGGGATTCTGATATTTTCTTTTAAAACAATCTACAATCAATACTATTCCATTTTAAATGGACATAAAAAAGCATGCATGCTAGTTTTGCACAATATAATCCTTGTGAACAGATCACATATGATGTCCTGCAGAGGATGAAGGTGGAAAAGAGCTAATTAATAAGCTCAGAATATGGAAGAAAAGGTGATGGATCCTTGGTTTTCTCCTTCCTAATGGTAGAGGAGGCTTAGTCAGTTTTCTGGAGCAATTTCTGTTGAGCAGCTCAATCACTTTCTGGGTAGAAAATCACCATCCCTTTTCCCTTTAATTTTCTAACCAGCCTCCATCATGAGCTCTTGTAAACTGCATGGAGAGAATTTAGCCAAATGATTTCTCAGCAATTTTCTGTTTAGAACTGATTGTTTGGGTCTAGATCATACATATTTCCTTCTCTTTAAAATTTTGATTTGTTTTACTGAAAAATAAAAAAGAGTTTCCAATAGACTTAAGATTTTCCTACTCCTCCAGTGGAACTCCAGCTGGCTGCCTCATATTTCTAAAACACACTATCATCACAAAGACCTTTGTAAGAGACCCAAGGGAAGACCCTGGTGAACAATGACAAGATTATCTGACTGCTGGTATAGGTGTGTAAGGAGAATGAAACACTTATGTTGATTTTTCAATATTTACTGAAGAAAAGGGTCATAAATTGAAGATTTCATTTTAATAGTATAAATAAAAGAAACTTAAAATTGTATTAGTCTTCATATTTTTAAAATACATATCTTTATTTTGATGAAATTTTGATAGGTGTTATCAGAAAAGGTATTGCTTTAATTAGGGAAAATCCAAACAAACCAGAACATGAGTGAAACTGATTGACATTTAAGAATGTAAAAGATTCTATTGTGACATCCTACGTTCCACACATTTAAAGTCTGTCTCAAACTCTGCCTATCCACAACTTCCTGGAGTGAGAAATTTCAGAATCTCTACATTCTGCATGAAAAAGTACCTATTTCATACTGACTTCCTAGTGGTTTCAGGGACTGCCCCTTAATTCCAGATCTGTGGAATTTTGTGAGTAACATTTCTGCTTGTCATCACTTTGCTTCTAAGCCATCACTTTTATGAATTTGTAGACCTTGATCATATATATTTTAAGCCTTTATCTAACAAAATGGAATCACCCTCATATGGGTTAGTATTCAATCTCCTGAATATTTCAAGCAGATGAAGCAGATTTATCATGCTTTTTTTTTTTATCTCCAAGACTTGAAAATCTCATTAATCTCTGAAACACCATCAGGTTACGTTTTAAGCAATAAAACTGTGCATTGTTAAACTCTTGCCACTTTAATGATGTTGTGAGCTTTATCACTCCAGTCATGTTACAAAATCTGCCAGTAAAACAGACATACCATATGAAATTATATTCTGCATATGCCTGATGAGCAAAAGTTATTCTTTTCCCTCTACACAGAGAAGAAAATATATTTGTTTCTGACAGGCGCTCCAGTGAAAGGTATCAAATGCTATTAAATTTCAAGTTTAAAACGTAGCTGAACTTGCTTTTAAAATAAGTATGACAGTGATTTCACTCAAATCACCTGAGAGCACTTCTTCCTTGAGGTAAAATCTAGAAGTGCTTACATCCATGTTATGCACTATGGTTCTATATGAATCACAAAGGCAATATCTACAAAATTAGGTATTTCAATTACTTTAGGGGACTGAGAGAATGCAGCAGTTAGATGAGAGAGGACAATCTTTACATAGTCTTTAAACAGACTTTTAGATACCACATATGTTCATCTGAAGGAGTTTAGACAGATCTTGCCATTCATTCCATACGATAAAAGTAACTCTCTTCCCTCAGAATGAATTTTAGTATAAGCTAAATTATGTAAGAACAAGTATTTAAGAAGAGTAGCACTAACAGCCTGCCTATTCAGCATGCAGCATATGAATTTACAGCACATTCAGAATAACAATGAAGGACTGATACATTTTCCTTAAAGAATAAAAGTTGCCAAACACACTCTCATTAACTGTTGTTAAGGCCTGCAATTTTTCTTAGAGTTTGTAAACAAAGAAAGCCTAAAGCTGCCAAGTAAGGCTGAAAAGGGGCTGCCTAAACAAGAGGTGGGCTGCGAAAGTTCTTTTTATAGGTCTTGGGCTAAGGCTCAGATGAAGGCATAGAATTAAGGTTGAGAAAACACAGCCTAGATCTGCAGTACAAGTAGGGCTATAAGGCCTGCAAAAGAGGAGAGTGCCAAAGGAAATTTCCCCTGACAGCTCCTTCCTCTGGGCAATGCCTGTTAGTCCCAGGTTAAGGTTCCACTAAGGGCCATGGCTGTGAGACAGGTGAGGCCTAAGATCTACAAATAATACTTACACCACTACTTTTGTCCCAAATTTTGTTGCTCATTTTCCAAGAAGCTGTACAGTCATAGGTACTTCTGAAAGAGAATGGTCTTACCATCATAAAGTGGTTCTATAACTTATGGCACTAATCTCAATTCTGGCAGAATTCACAGGATTTTTGTGTTGTTTCCTTGACTCCGCAGTGCCATCTCAGTTTTGATAAAAGACCCTTCCACATGAAAATACTAAGTCCATTACCTGGCAGAGGAACAACCTTGGAACCACTCTCCCCCATGTAACTGCACTGTTCTCAATCCTGAAGATTTTTTTTTTATTCCTAGAGGTTCTTATTTGGCCATGTCATAAGCGCAGAAAGAAAAAGAACCCTCCAATGAATTGGAATCAGCTGCCAATTATATATATATACATACATATATGTCTGTGTGTGTGTGTGTATATATATGCACACACATATATATATAGACACAAGACACAGATTCTTTTAAAAGAGACTTACAGTTCCATTTTTCTTTCCTTTACATCTCTGAAGACCAAGAATAATTCCCAGAGAACACGGAACCCAAATCAGGCTGAAAATCAAAGAAGCTGCTATTATATTCACATCAAGGCTAAAGCACAGAGGGTAAATGAGATGAGGAAAGCAGTGCCCTGCCAGCTGGAATTTTACCCAACATGTACAGAGGGTAGCAACGTCCTACTTGTTCATTCCTGTACCTTTTACAAGCAATTAGATTTCAAAAAAGGAATTGTAATTAGATTAGTAATCAACATAAATTTCCTCTCAGAGATTTTGATGGATCAAAGCAGACCAATGAAGCCAGTAAGATCTCTCTTATTTCCTGCAACATCTGGGCTGTCAATACATGAAAAAGCCTAGGTAGTTCACATTTGTCATTTTCTAACAGACCTTCTGTTAATTATTAAAAATACTTCTGACATCTTTAAATGCTTAAGGAAATGCTGCTTCTGATGGAGTAGAATATTAACAGGACTGTTGCATTAAGTTATGTGTTAAATATGTAAGTTAATGGTTTGATCCAAGGTTTCCCCCTATGTTAGGTGTTTAATGGTTTCCCCGAAGTTTGATTGTCAGTTATGTGCCTCCCCTTGTTGCTTGACCAATTCTCTCTCCCTCTTGTCACTCAGTTAAAACCCCTCCTGTTTATCCAGAACGTTCTATATTCCCAAGTTAATGATTTGCTATTGAAGCCCGGACCCACCCCTGTTCTATAATTATTGGACCTTTATGTTGTCTATTATATTGTAAACCCTTCCTTGTTCTAACCCCATTGGTGTTTTCCCTTGACTCCACCCACTCCCTGAGCCCCTTATCTATCCGTGTTACTCACATCCCTTTTGTCTTTGGACCCAACTACCCATCAGTAATAAAATTACTGGTACTAAAGTTGGCCAGAGTCCTCCTCTTTTCTCTTCTGCTTGCACGCATACCCAACAACTGCCTCGTGGTGGCCTTTGGCTGCTTGCCATTCGCCTGCCGAGGGATCTGAACGGAAACCTCCTTCACGGCGTGGTACCTGTGTCCGCCGGGCTCACCAGGTAACTGCGTCAGCTGGCGCCCCACGTTGGGCGCCAGCTGACGCGATGCCCTGTGTGCCCGGAGTCCAGGTCACCACGCCGAGATGGACATCTCCTGTCTTTGGAGCTCCACGAGAGCAATGGTGAGGGAAAACCAAAGGCCACTTACGGGCAGTTGGCAGAACGCGTAGTGAAGGCAAACACAAGGGCGGACTCCAGTCTCTGATGTTCCAATCTTGGTTTATTGGTTGAAGGGACAGAGATCTGGGAGCCCTAACCACAAGGGACCAGCCTCCATGAGGACTGGCACCAAGTGGCTAAGGAGGAACAGTGACATAGGATTTTATATGGCTAGCTGACAGGGGTGGAGCATGGGACTGAACCAATGAGGGTACAACAGAGGTGGGTCTCGGGGCAGACAGACTTACACAATAACAAATGAATAAGCAGGGAGGTGGGGATACATACAGTTGAACCAATGGGTAACTAAATAACAAAGGACATTCTGGCTAGGGAGGCAGGGCTCGGGGAAACTGACAAGGGAGAGAGAGGGATAACAGAGCAACAGGGGCAGAACTTATGTGACAATCAAATGAGGAACAAACCAAGTAGAAAGAGGAGAGAAGGGGAGAATCTGGAACATACCAATCATACACAAAAACCTACTGCAACACAGGACATCTGCACAGATAGGCCTAGATTCCGTACTTGGAAGGTACATTTCTTGAAATGCATGGATAGCTGATAAAACCAGTAGTTCTCCTACCCTGTCTGCCTGAGTACACAGGCTTTTGTTTTAGATATTTATGTAGAATTCTGCAAGGCCCAATTTAGAACCCATATTAAAAACAGATGAGAAATGTTTTGTCCATTGAGCCCCTCGCAATAAATTACGATAACGTAATAACTATACACATCATTCATATTTACTCTGTCTTAAGAGAGTTTATCAGCCTTTTAAACATTTGTTATGAACAGACATTTCTAGTTTCTCCTGGAAGAAGGCTTTATTTTCATAAAAAGATCTTTCAGCAATTGAGGAAGGATAAAATAACCCTGTACTCAGGGTTAATGGCAACCATAAAGGTTCTTTACCAGCATGCTATGGAAAAATTACAGCAAATAATCTTCTCGAAAGTAACTTTGTTCATATTGTGATCTATTACATATTATCCTTTCTTCCATGATAAAAATCATACCAAAAGTTTAAACTGAATCACGACCCAGAATAAGGTCACATTCTCACAGTAAATAACATGGAAAGGGGGAGTTGCAGGGAAGCACAAAACAAAATTCCCATTAAAAGAACAGCATTCACCGACTCAATGAAGTACAATAAGATATTTTTTCAAAAAACTTATTATTCAAAGTGAATGACTGGTTCAGCTTAGCATAGTTTCAATTCCTCAGCAAAACCAAGCAAACAAACAACTTGTATTTATGACCTAGCTGAACTTTCTTACTAATCAGAACAAAATTTTCATTACAATCATGCCTGCTGACACTTCTGTAGTTTGTTAATTTCTCTTATAAGTCCCTACTAACAGGAGTTTAATTTTGGTTTTTAGTAAAGAAGGGTCTGATTTTGCATAAAAAGCTTGGATTTGGGTCAATTAAACCATATCTGGATTAAATTTCTTCATTGTAAGACATGTAAGCAGGTAGCATGTCTCATGTATTTCAAAGTCATCTATTTTTAAGGTGACCAGCTCATCCATTCTTCTTGACAGAGAGCCTTCCTTTTTACATTCATCCCTATTCCTATGACTTCCTCTGCTCAAGTTTGCCAATCTTCTGCCTTTGGAAAAAAAGCTTTGCTATAGGCTCTGTGCAGTTGTTTCTGTTACAGGAAAAGGTTTTCCTCACAGAAAAATAGTGATCCTGCATACCTGGACACTGAACTAGAGATCTGAAATGATGGAACAGCCATTTAGCTCTTCATTTACCAATAAAAGAACTTGTATACACTTACTTTATGGTTCGAAAGGTAATAGGCACTCTGGGTCCATCTCAAAAAATCTGAAGAGCAATGGCAAAACCAATTCAGAGGCTAGCCTTGCTATTTTTTCAATTTCCTTCTCCCTGTTTCCCTGGAAAAAGATTTCTAATGAGAAAAACAGTATATTGAGAAAAGACAGTGGCATCACAGCAGAGGGAATAGACCTAAATAAGTACCAGTTGCAACACAAGTTAAGTATTTGGGGGGTTTTATTTTATTTTAAGAGAAAGTAGTTGCTTCTTTCATGAGAAAGAATAAAAGCCAGTGTATGTATTTGTAGTCTTCAATGCTACAGATGATTTCTGCTCCATAATCCAATGTAAAATAAGTAACATATTTTGCCTTCCTGGTATCTCTTGTTAATAGCTGACTGACAGGACACATTCTTCTATTTCTCTATCAATGTAATTGTAACCTTAGAATTGGGCCATAAGTTGGCAAGAAACAGCACAGAGGTGGGGGGAAATCAGTACTAAGATTACAGTCAACTAGGACTATTCTTTCTGGTTCATTTCAGGTACTTTTGAAATGAAAAGAATGATGATGTAATACACAACTAAATTATTAAAAAGGCCAGAATAAAATAATTACCTGGATCTGAGAAAAATTTTATATTACTTGAATTAACTTTTTACAGCTTATTTTTTAACAGCTTATTTTCTCCACAAGTTAAAATCAACCCTTAAGGCTGCTCAAATATTTACTATTAATGATGGATCACTACACATAACAGAGTAAGTTATAACTTTAGTCATAAAGAAGTTAAAAAACTTCAAATACTATTTTGCATTGTAACATCCATGTGACAGAGGATTATGAAAACCATAATCATCTTTTTCCTAGTTAAAATACATTCATTTATACAGAAACAATAAAGGCTCTCCATTTTTCAACTTCTACCCCTAATTTTTTTTACACTGAAAAAAGTAATTTCAAACACCACTTAAGTCACTCATTCTCATTCTGTAAATCTTGAGAAGTGAGCCAAAGAAAAACAATTAATAAAAATAAGGTTGCATGATGAGCCTCTGACTACATGACCAAACAGCTTGGTAACTGAAAATCCCTGTTGCTTTTGTCTGTGTTCACAAGTATCTTTTCTTTTTTTTTGAGGGGGGAGGGGTGGATTGTTTCTGTATTAGCTATAGAACTCATTGCACTTTTGAAATGGACAAACAAAATTGAAAACTTACTAAATATGTTGAAGCTAAAATTGGCAAGACACATAAAAAGTGGAGTTACAGTTGTGGAAATGTGTTCTCAGGAATATCCCCCACAGGCAGCATTTCAGTGTCTTGTAAGAAATAATAGGCACAGCAATAGCACTGCACCAACCTGTAACACCTATAACTCCTCTGTTCTTCAGTTATTTCATTTAACTGCACAATGAGCAACAGGATAGCTCACTAACCTAGAATGTGCCTGCAAGTCTCTGCAAACTCCCAAAAAGGGATGGGAGAAATCATTCTCAATCAAAATATAAAATCAAGATATAAACACTTCTCATCAAGCATATACAACATATGCTTTACATACTCTATTTTCTACGAAACAAATTCTTTCTTAAACTGGAAGCATTTTTATTGGTGTAATACAGCTTAGTTCATTAACTCCATGTTAATGAATAAAGGTTGGCTCCAGGAGTAATTTTTACCACAGTTAGGTACTATACTACACTAGACTAGAAATATTCATATTTTTGGTTAGTTGTTCCTTAATGCATCCAACAAATACAGTTGAGAGCTAGACTGAAAAATAAATACTTAAAGAAATATGTAGAATTGATTTGGTAGCTACAATAGATCTACTATATTTAAACCTTCTATACCCCACCTTTTTCAGATTTTATTTAGATTAATTTAACATTTATGGAATGTTTAAATCAAATGGAAAAGAAATACACTTATTAAAGACGTTGTGCCTAAAGATTTCTGTATTTGAGATTGCCTCAACATTTACTACAGACCATTCCTTTATCTTTCTCATTTCTGTCCATAGCTAAAAGAATCCATTGCCTAATTGGTTTTAAAATGTGGTTTCATTAATTCTTTCCTCAGACATATAAAAAAGAATACTAGGTTTATCTATGGGCCTTATGACTTTGACAGTCAGGCTGTAAAGTACATCTATATTCAACACTGGTTTCTGTCCCAGCTGAGACATGAGGCTTAAACAATCTGACTAGAAAACAGAATATGTCATTCCACTGGAGCTTTGGTCTAGTCATGTCATGTTGGCCTGTGTCATAAAAATAAAAGGAATAGGAAGGAATGTGACATTAAAAATAAGATGGTGAAGGTTTTGTACTGTTAAGGAACTCTAATATTTCCTCAAATAAGAATTTACTGAAAGCTGATTAAACTGAGATACTCATGGAAGTATTGCTACTTCTATAGACAACTGGTTCTTGCTTAACAGCAAAGAAGATTCACGCTTCTAAAAAGGCTTATCAGTTGCATAACCATGACTTTCTTAAAATATCCATTATTTTTACTGCAGTATGAAGCAAAAGATTTTCAGTGGCTCAGAGACATTTCAGAATGACAAGACACTGACAGAAATTTTAGAACTGACTAAAAAAAATCAGTATCCACATTCTGAAGTAAAAAAATTTCCCACTTTCCTTTGTGTCTAATACTTTATACAGCAGGAACAGAAATTAAATGCAAAGACACGGAGAAACTATGGAAACTGAGATAAAGGGTACAAGGTCAATAGTACCCACTAGACCTTCAAAATGTTTCCATTTGTGCTTCCAATGTACACCAAGGTTCCTCTGAATTTACTCTCTAGAATAATGGCTTAACAAATCTGTCACATTTTATGCACTTGAGAAATTATTTAGCCTTCGTATTGCTTAGTACATGCCATGCTTGGTGATTGAGAAGAGCCAGCATGGATTTACTAAGGGTAAATCATGCCTGATCAGCCTGATGTTTTTTCCCTGTTAGGGCATTCAGACAACGAAACAGGCTGCCCAAAGAGGCTATGCAGTTTCTAGCCTCGGAGGTTTTCAGGATCCAGCTGGATCAAGCCCTGAGCAGCCCAGGCTGACCTGAGGATTGACTCTGCTCTGAACAGTGGGTTGGACTAGAAACCTCCTGAGATCCCTCCCAAGCTGGATTTCTCTACAATTCTATTAAATCAATATTCAGTGGAGCACTCGTATGCCTTTTCCACTACATGTGACAGTATACAAAATGCCCTACAGGTGAACATGAATAAATTATCTGTATGAATATAGATCAGGTATCAATACTACAAAGAATAATAGAGAACACAACTCAGAACATGGCACATTTCTTAGAATCTAGCACAAAGAGGAACAAGAGAAACTAGAAAAGAGATTGCCAAATGCTGAATTTTTTGAACTCCTGCCTTTCCATATCCATTCATCTTTAATGAGTCACTATGAAAAATTAAAAATGGTGCTTAAATTTTATATTCCACATTCTACTTTCTACTGTTTAATGAAATTAATTTTCCCCTTTTAAAAAAGAAAATAAAGGTTGGTAGCCACTATAAAAACTTAGTTTTGTCATTTAACCATATACCACTATAATGCACTAACTGGCTGATGGGAAGTACGAGACTGAAACAATCACAAGCCAGCTTGGCCCTCCTTCCTGTACTCCTTCCCCACCAAATCATTATCCATACATCACTGAAGGATTTTCCAAGAGACTAGTTAAACTTTTCTCTTAAATAAAGGCTATAAGGGGTAGCATGGAAGGTCTCGTATTGGGTCTTTTTGCAAAATACCTGACAAAGGAGCTCAGTGTCATACTTCAGATAGAGAATGCAGGATATCCACAGGAGACTTCCTCTAGGAAAAGCCCATAAACTCAAAGCTGTTTGATGACAAAATGACTTTTTCTGAAATAACAATATAACCCAATATATCCTATAACAGAAGCACATAAAAGACTCTTACAGATCTCATCATCAATATGACACTTCCGTATCCACTGTTTTATTTATCAATTTTAATTGAATTAATATATCACTAGCAACATATAGAGCTTTTAAAAGTTCTGTATTTATATACCATACACAAGGCATTTACCTGAATTATGTTAAAGGGACATATCCCACAAGAACAAAGAAAAAATTTAAAAATAAACCAAGAAAACAATAAACATAAGAAAACTTTCCCCAAAAAATCATACATTCTCCAAAACAATATCACTATCAAGGCAAATCTTTCTTGATAATTATAAAAACAGACCCTCAACAAAATTAACTGATGTTTCTTTGCACATTATTAAAATGGATTTTTTGCATTTTAAAGCTCTTACCTTTACAGAAGCTCCAGACTCCACAGAGAGGTAGAATCCACCCTGTAGAAGGTGGATAAAGTAAGGAGTCTAGTCCCTACTGATCAGTTCTCATTCTGTTAAATCACACCACTAGGAAACAAATATTTACAGAACGCTTATGCACTCTTGGTTACAAGTCAACTAGGTTCTGTACACACAAAAAACCAACCAAACAAAACAAAACCCCTGAAAGATAGTTACATTTCATAGAGCTTGAAGAGAACTGGCTTTCATGACCCATCATGCCTTTTCAAAATGTAAGCACTTCCTACACTATTCCATAACGGACCTAAGACATTTTGAGGTTTTCATGCAGCAAACAAAAGAGAGCAGCCAGATGGAAATGACTCCTTGTCAGTCTATCTGCCCATTTCAGCCTCACTTACAACTAACTAAACAGGCTATAGGGACCTTATTTTGATTTTCAGATACTTCTTACAGGCCATTTATGTGAGAAATTAATCTTGAATAGGTCAAGATACGATTCCTGAGTTGGAATAGTGTTTCCAAATAAATTTTTAGAGACTGCTTTATTTCCACATAAGTTCTGTGCATTTTCCAAGTTAAAAAAAAAAAAAATTCAAAACCACCTCTTTAGCAGTGCAAATAATTTATTATCACCAAAAAAAAACCCCACTCTGATGTACAGAAAGGGTAAGTGGAGCCTAAAGAATGAAATAGGTATATATAATGAACAAAAAATATCTAAGACCCCTGATTTATTTTCTGCAAGGATTGAGAATACAATGGACCACATTCTCTGGAAACATAATAGAAAAGGTAAAGTATGACCAAATGGAAATGACCTATAACTACTGACTTGGAAAACTATTTTACCTTTAATACAAAGTTCTTATGTGATGCTTTGAAAATCATTTGAATATTCTTTGTGCTGCACCACTGCCAGTGAAGTATAATGCCACGCAAATCATAACTATAATAGTTTTAAGCTTTGCATATTAGTCAATGTTGGTTTTTTTATAATTTTAGAACAAAAAAGTCCAAAAATAAAAACATTTTGAGTAAAAATATTATCACATAAAGAAAATAATGTAAAAAATTCCCTTCCAATTAAGTACTTGAGAAAAATATTGAACAACATTTTAGAGAGAAAAATTCATGTGACCTGCACAACCATATGGAATTCACTCTGTGGTCCATATGCAAACTCTGATCTGAACATCATTCTTTTAGGTATAAAACTCATCAGACTTATTACCATTTAAAATTATGAGTACTATAAGGCAGTATTTTCGAGATCTTTGAGACGAGAGAGTGAACTTGCCTTTAATCTGCCATTATAGCAAGGACTGTGATTATGAACTATGAGACACTTGGAAAGAATGCTGTTTTGCAGATACCAATTCTTAGTATTACTGGCTACAGTAAATAATATTTCAACATTCCAGTGAAGGAGTAGGAGGTGGGATGGAGAGTTAAACATGCAAGAGTTTCTTCTCCATGATACTCTGGACAATAATAGTGTTTGCTGTTTATTTACAACAAACAAATTACATAATTTTCAATCCTTACATATACAAAATGGGACTTCATATAAAGGTAAGGTGAATAGGTCACAAAACACACCTTCAAAACATATCTCATGTGAAGTCTGCCAATGCTTAAACACTATAACAAAAGAGTATCCCCTAATTGCACAGCTTAAGGAAAATACATTGTCTTTTGACAGATTTATCACTGAAAGGTAGAAAGATTATATGACACTCAACCCATTGAAGTATTGAGGCACTTACTTTAATTAAATGTCTACAGTCTGATTGGAAGTGTTGAGATTAATTTTCTACATATGAATAATCTCGCATTTACTGTACTGACCTTGCAAGTTCTCACAAATAAAATATTGAAATATGATGGGCACTTAACTGACTGAACTTGAACTTTGGGACAGCAAACAAGATAGTATGTCTTGTATGTCCAAATGGCACTGAATCTTTCCTCAAATAATTGGTATTACAGTCCCAAATAATCAGTATAGAATCATAGAATCACAAAGGTTTGGGTTGAAAGACGCCTTCATAATCATCTAGTTCCAAACCCCCTGCTATGGGCTGGAAAGCCTCTCACTAGACCAGGTTAGTCAGGGCCTTGAACACTTTCACGGATGGGGCATCCCCAACTTCTCTGGGCAACTTTTCACAGTATCTTACTACCCTCACAGTAAAAAATGTCTTCCTAACATCTGACTAAACCTGCACCCTTTCAGTTTAAAACCACTGCCCTTTGTCCTGTCATCATCTGCCTGCACATAAAGGCCCTCTCTCCTTTTTACAAGCCCCCCTTAAAGCATGCAAGACTACTGTAAGGCCTCCCCAAAGCTTATTCTTCTTGCAGCTGAAAAACCCCAGGTCTCTCAGCCTGTCTTCAAGGAGAGGTACTCCACACCTCTGACCATCTTCGTGGCCCTCCTCTGCAAACTCTCTAACAGGTCCTTGTCCTTCTTGTGTTGAAGACCCCAAACCTGAACACAGTAGTTCA
Organism: Picathartes gymnocephalus; assembly: GCA_013390045.1. Taxonomy (NCBI): domain Eukaryota; kingdom Metazoa; phylum Chordata; class Aves; order Passeriformes; family Picathartidae; genus Picathartes; species Picathartes gymnocephalus. The sequence goes on from WEKY01024151.1 coordinate 23,738, forward strand.
GGTGGAGTTCCACAAGGGAGATTCATTCAATCTATAGAGTCCTGCTATTAAAAGAGCTACAGACACAGGTCACATGCAGAAGTCACCATTTGCTGTGGCCTTTGTCAGTGGAGTCAGAGCACTGGGAATTCACCGAGTACTGAGAGCACAAAAGCACTCCTAGGACTGACCAGAGTGGCAGGTAAGGTGAGCATGGCAGACATGTCTGTGTACACACATCCTGCAGAGAAGACAACACATGACTAATAACAGACTTCAGAGATATTCCAGGAGACTTACAGTCACACACTTAGAATTTTAAAAAGCAAAGGTGATATTTTGCAATGGTTTTACAAGCTTGTTCTAAGCTTTGTACTGACACTTTATACAATCTTTGCACTAGCCATGGGTACAACCATCTCCACTAGATTTCCCTGACAGGTAAAAGAGATGAGTGAGTAAAGAAAATGCATTACAGAGAGGCATCAGGCTAGCACATGCTTGAAAAATCTGGGGATAGTTGGGCTGCTGTAACCTCTGCTTTCATTTTTAAGGTAAGATACAAATACACATGTACTATGTAAACAAGTTTTTATTTTGATCCATATTAACACTTACCAGATGCAAGGAGATCAAGAAAACTTTCTGAGGCTACTGCTGTGGCCAAGTCTAATCTCCCAAGAGACTGCCTGAGAAATCAAATACTTATGTTCATAAAAGAAGTGAGCATGTGTGAACCTGTTCCTAGCAGATGCAGAACATAACTGCTGTGAAACTCTGAACCACTCATACTACAAACTGAACACTGCACCATCTTTAAGACTATCTCATTTTCCCTATAGCTATTTAAATGAAAAGAATATAATTTGGTGTATTTATGATGCATTAACATATACACTAAGAACAATAGAATGACTAGTGTTTTCTGAATGCTTATTTCACCTGTTTCAATGTCAATTGGGCTTCTTTGCAGTGAGATAAAAAAAGACAACAACAAAATCCCCACAGCCTTCCAATTTTCAAACCTCCACTGGCTTCCATACCAGTTCCATAAACCAGCATTGACCAGATTTAACCAAGGTCAAATACTCTGGCTTGTCTTAGGGCCAATAGAGAATGACATGCCAGTATTCAGGACACTGAAACTCATCCTGTTCAAATAAGGGATAAGAGCTAACCAGTGCTCTTGAGACCCTGTAAATTGTAAACCATGAAAACAAGGAGATTGATGCATTAGAAGCCTGACACTTGTCGTGCTCTAATATGAACTAAAGGGCATGATTTCTCCCCCTTCAATTCAACCCTCATGTTATTTCTTAGCTACACTGCTGTGGCTGTCCTATCAAATACCTTTGAACTGTTCTATTTCAACACAGAATTATTTTACACTTAATATACTTTACTGGATAATGAAGCAGGATTCTGAACTTCCATTAAAACAAGAAAATTATACACTAGAATGATTATCCAGGACTCCCACTGCAGAAGACCAGCCACTGAATAGAAAACCAGCACTTTCCTACTGTAGCCTTCTGGCTTCTCAGCATGCCTTTTTATAATAGCAATTGGCAGACAAAGGTTGGGGTTTTTTCTGTGCAGATTTGATAACAGAAATTTCATTTGAGGTTTGTACTAGCAGATAAAATGTCAGCAGGTCTGGATTTATGGGAGAAAATAGCAATAGCACATTTACTGAGGAATTTTGTGCTCACTGCACACACAGAATATTTTCTTAAAGAGTAAAGAATGATGATTAATAAACTATTTATATACTAGTATATTGAATTACCATTATAAAGGAGAAAACAATGGCCTAAGGATAAAAATTTCATTTTCCAGGAAAAAAAGGCCTTGTGTTGTTCACATGATGAATAAATGCACAATTAGGTCAAGTATTACTCATGAGTGTCTGTGTTGTCCTGATCTATGCAAAGATCCTAATGACTAAATATCTCAAGGACATTTTTCACTTGAAGGAATAAATAATGAAAATTAGTTGCTTACCTCTTAATTGCATGTTTTGCTATAAAAAACCATTTTTTCTTCTCAACACACCAGGAGAAGAATGAAAATATACTAATCCCCAGACAGGTCAGAACAAAACACTTTACCATTGAAACAAGATGCTTTTCACAACAATCCAAAAATCTCAGAGGCTGGGTTCCACAAAGCAAAGCTAAGCAAAAGAAAAAAAAAATCACCTTGAAAGACACAAGCATTTCTGCATGAACAGCTAGGTAAGAGAGTTTAAAGGAACAGATATAATACAGAGATCCTAAACAGACCCACAATCACAACTCCAGAGTAAATTGGGGAGACCCTGTAATTAAAACAGACATGACATTTAAGTGGTATGTTAAGCCTCTCCAACTTGCAGATGGCAGTTAGGACGTTTGAACTACAAAATTCCAAACAAATGCAAATGTTCTCGGCAATCACATCCACCAGCAAGTATACTCATCGAAATCAGGAACTGTGGATGATTTTTAGAATAATCAGTATGGTCACAAAGTCTGTGTAAGACATTGCCCAGCATAATAATGAACCATTCCTGCTCTATTAAATTTATTGTAAGAAGGAGGATACACACACTAGAAGCAATTTAGTACGGTACGAAACAACATTATAAGTTAATTCTTTTTTTCTCTTTAATCTTGCTTCCCAAGAAATGGGAATATATCTCACATTTTAGTATAAATTTCTAAGTTTTTCTAGTCAAAGGAGATTTTTTACATTCACTTAGAAAAAGAAGTCAGGCAATCACAAAATATCATTTTAATAGGAGTGTAAAAGCATCTGAGACCCCAGTCAAGACCACCACAGCAGTGTTTATTCATCAGGATAATGCTATCTCCACAGGTCCTGCTGAAGACCTTCTCTTCCCCTAGTTCAAACCCAGACATAAGAAATTTTGCAGGCAGCTCATTGGGCATTTCTTGTTCTTATATCTATATGCTCAGGAAGGCATTTTTCACTCTACATTCCTCAGGCTTGGCCTAGGAATTTCCCTTTATGGATCAAAAAACAATGATCCAGCTCGCCAGTCTTTCACCCCACTTTTGATCCCCTCCTTACATATTATTCTGCAAGGAACTGTTGCCAGCAGTTAGTTCTAAACCAACAATCCCCCATCCCTTCCTCCCAAAAGCAGAATGGTATTCACAGGTGCTGAGACAGTCACACTTGGTGGCACAAAATGCGCTGAAGCCTCAGATCTCAGCTTGTCTCCCTGTGCTGCCGCAGGTTTGCTTTCTCCCTTCCCAATGAAGACTTACACCTACCAGTATCAGTTGCCTGCTTTTTTCCCTGATTTTATCCCCTCTTCCTCGAAACCCATTTATAGATTTGAGATGCCCACTGCAGCATTTTAAAAGCTTTCACCACTGCTTCCAACTTTATCTTGCCTGAAATCTGAGACACAACCATATTTTGGTAAAGTTCACTCTAGGAAGAAATCCACAATGCATCATAATCATATCTAGCTTATGTAGGAAAGTACAAAAATACTGCTCATAACTATTTTACAGGAAAGTATAAAGATACAGTTGCAGAAAGATTTGTTTCTATATTACAAAACAGCTGCAGGCAGAAATAATTCCCAGTGAGTATATAGAAGGGACCACAGAAAAGTAGTTCATATAAAAAAGTACAAGTCCTCATATTTTTAAACCATTTCTCCTGCAATTTTTAAATGGTGGATACTATTTGTGGGGTTCTTTTCTTTTGTTTTTCTTTTAAAGCAGAAAAATTGTTTCAGCACAGCAATAACAAACCAAATATTTCTGAAGACTATGTATTGCATTGGCATGAAGCTCTGAGCCAGAGTAAGGCAAGTTTAGGTGGCTTAAGGCTAGGGAGGGATTAGATGGAAGTTGGGCCTCTGGAACAAAATCTCTGCACTCCATCAAGAGAATTTACTGCCATGTTTGAAGATGAGCAGGCTGTGAACTGAAATCTAAGAATAAGTTAATAGGACAAGTTTCTGGCTGGAGACCAAACACTGCTATGAGGGCAGAGCTGTCACATAAGCAGGGGATAAACAGTGCATTGCCATGAGTCTGAATTCCAAGGAATTGTCACTGTGTGCCCTGACATAGCTAATCATCACACATCCTAAGGCAGCCCTCTGCAATCGGATGCAGAGAATAACCAATCTATTCCTTTTCACTTTTGTGCTTCCCAGAGTGTTCTTAGATTCACAGATAAATCACATAGCTTTCATCTCCAGTTACTACTGCCAGATCAAGCCTTTCCACACAAGATATTCAAACACCAGCAATAATCATTACCTGACCTGAAACCAACAGTGAAGAGTTCAGAAAAAATCTCACTGACCAAACAAAAGGTGTCCAATTCTAAGCTTCGACTGTAACACTGGGTGAACCAACAAAAGCAGGATAATACAACAATTAGCAAAAAACATTATTTAACAACCAAGTCCAATCATAACCAGCAGTCTGTACAAAAGCCAAAGCGTCAGCTACAGCCAGGGTACACAAATGTCCCAGTTCAGTGTATGGTTTCAAACACGGAGCTCAGACACAGCCACCATGAGGGAGCATCCCTAGGAAAGGCATCCCTAGGGAAGGTGAGCTGCAGTTCTGCTACAGGTTTCCTATAGCTCTGCAAGCTAATTAAATAAAAACTATCATCCAATTTTAATAATCACCAAAGAGCCTACTCTTAAAAAGAAGTATTAAATTAGCTCAGAAAATACTCATTCACCATTTGACTTGAAAACACATTTCTTCTGCTTTTGGGATCCCATTACTCGGGTGCATAACAAAGTACAGTCCAGCCTAGCACACATCTGCAGAACTAAAACAGACCTGTGGAACTTGTGTCAATGAAAGATCTATCAGTGCAACTTAACAAAGAGACAATTAAAACAACATGTGCCAGGGATAACCAAAGAAAGAAAACTCAACCTACAGCTCTGAATTCCTGCATGGAATATCTGCAGCCATTGTTAAGTGATCTCAGTGTTCATGAAGGAGAGAAGATGGAGCACCAACGCCTGCAAGATCTTGATTTATAATGCACTACTGGTCACAGCTTTGCACAAAGGAGATGTTTTCTCTTTCAGATAAATATCTCTTCCATATCTTCCTTTGGTCTGGAGCATTAGAGTGGTACATTCTTTTTATCAGAATCTTTTACAAAGATATGTAACTGCCTTTAAACATCATTTAATTACACAGAGTCTGTTTTAAAATCACGTTGAATTCCAGGAACTCATGACTGGCTATGTGCAACCCTTTTCTAAACTGACCATGGGGCAAAATTTCAAAGTCACAAAAGGAAGAGAGTAATAACAAAAAAAAAAAATAAAAAAAAAATTATAGTTTGTATGTATGAACTGTTAGTTTACATTTAGATTTCAAAATGTTGCATTTGAGACCCTCACACAAGAATTCTGCTTAAGAGTTATGCTTCTGAAATACAATTAGTGTCTGAAATGCTAGCACAAATATTTTGTTTTTACTTTTTAGCTGAAAACTGCTTAAGAGATAAAATAAATATTTCATAATTGTGGGCTGCTTAGCAGTGCAAAAATCAGATATGTTTACAGTCACATGAAAATCTCCTTACTTTCCCTGCAGCATCTTTGTGAGATTCCATATGGGAAACATTTTTTATATTTAGAGTCTTTAATTTTGGGTAAGAGAAGTCAATTTTGTCTAAAATTTATAAAAGCAGAAACTTCAGCTCTGAAATTTGTCTGTGCAAGTGGGGAGGGAGGAAGGGAGATAAATTGCAAACTTCTGGTGTGTTCCTGTCCTCTGAATTAAGAGAATAAAATATTATTACACTTTTTATTTTCTTCAAGCAAAGAGCAAAATACAATGTAAGCAAACAAGTGAGAAAGAAAAAGGTCAAACATGGAAAGTCATACACTTTTGCATAGAAACAGAAGCCTTGATCCTGAAAATGCAAACAGTACCCTATCTGCAATTAAAGAAGGCTGAGAGGTAGACAGAGTAGAAGCAGTGACTAGTCACAGTCCATTACAGGACACTCACATCAAGGTTGTTGTGCTGCAGTTGTGACTCACTGCACTTCTGTAATAATTCCCTACATGTTTAAACTTGAATGACAAAAAGGATTTCAAACAGCAGAGCATAAAAATGTGTGCTGATATCTGAGTCTTTTTTTTTGTTTTGTTATATCATCTGACAGTTTTCTGTAACTATTTCTAGATTCTAGATTTCATTTTTCACAGTGATTCCACAGCTTTTAAGTTTCACACCTCTGAATTTCAAGCTTCCTGCTCCCCAGCTGTGGAAAAGCAGGTCCTTGCACTGCTGGGCTGTGTTGCCAGGTAGTTCACATGCAGCAGCTGCCTCCTCCCACCCAAAACCCAACCCAGAGGCCCCAACAGCACAGGCACTGCAGAGTGTGTCTGCCCTTCCCTAGGCTGTGTAGAACATGGTCACCACAGCAAAGCTAACACGGGCAGGAAAGGCCTGTGGAGAGCCCCAGAAGGCAGAGTTCCGAGCACTTACTGATACCTCTGAAGCTGCAGAAATGAGTATTTTAAATTAATTTGACTAAACCCATAGTACTTGAGTTATTGAAAAGGAAAATATTAAACCAATTTATCTCGGAGCTTGAAAGATTAGGTCCAATAAGTAAAACAGAGCACAGACGATGAATAGCAAAGGATATTCAAGATGCCAGAGATATTATTTTTTATAATAAATAGGTCTATCAACCCCTTTTATAATAGCCTCTGTCCTAAATCAAATTTAGACAAAGGAATGCAAATCAAAGAATATTCTTAATCAGTGCTTTAACAACAAGATTAATGATTCATTTAAAACAAATGTCTACTCTGATAAAAGAAAATCTCATTATTTTAAGAAGCTGCCTTAGTCTACTTGATTGCACCATCTAATAGGAGTGTAAATTAAATAACAAAACATAAAACCCATTTATCTTGCAATTTTTATATTAAAAATAATTTTGTGTTGTAAGCTGCTGGTAAGTAAACTAGTAATGAAACAGCTACAGAACAGTTTCAGTTAAAAATCAGCAGCAGCTTTGTTTGCAACATAAAAGATAACAAAAATATAGCTTGCATATCAATTGCATCTTTTCAGTAAAATACACAGGTATTAAAACGCTGGCCAGGATTACAACACTAGATTAAAACCTTTCTAGTCACAAGAGACAGGGCTGTAAATTCACTTAATGCAGAGACTATGTTATTTTATCACTGTATCATATCTAATGAATATCCTACTGCAAGAAGCAACACCAGTGTCTTCCCTTAAACAGCAGGTTTTTGCACATATGAATATCCTTACAGGAAGGCTTTTGCCAATGGAGCCAATATTTCAGAGGGAAAGGAAATTGCATTTTTAATGATATTACAATCACAGAAATTTCAGTTCAGCGCAAAGCAGGCTGGGGAGACCATCGAAGGTCAAGCCAGTCAGAAGTCAAGTTCCTTGAAAGAACAGGGTTCTGAAGTTTAATTGTTTTTAGAGAGAAGTCTGCTGATAGGTCAATAGCTTGAGTTTTACAGCTGACAACATTCATGGAAAGAAATAACTTCCAAGGCTGAAAGGGCTATGGACCACTGAACAAGATTGGAAAAAAAAGTAGCTCTACAAGTCACAATGTATTTAAGCTCACCATTTACCAACTTTTTAAAAAATGCTACTAGCATGACTGATAAGTAAAGCAGGGTAGTGTATCTCTCAAAATCTGTTGAAATATGAAACAAAAATACGTTTTACAAGAGAATCTAGAAATCTTAAGATCATATAAAAGTTGCTTGATGTTCTAATAGATCACAGAATGTCTTAGGCTGGAAAGACTTTAAAGACCATCTAACACCCACCTTTGCCATGGACAGGGACATCTTTCACTTGCAATTTACCAGTTCAGCGATTAACACAGAATTTAAAATTAGGAGAAAGACAGGAAAACAGCAACTGGAATCATCAGATTTCAGACTCATCCATATGGATTCTTTAACTGCTAACAAGACTTACAGCAATTTGGAAGCAAGAATCAATTACAATGTTATAATGTCAGTGATCATCTCTGGAATACGCAAGCCCATGCAGGCACCTTCACATAGCATCCACAGAAATTCTTCCTTTCCCTAAGGAAGGTGAAAGACAAATGGGAAGCCTTTGAATGTTCTCTGAAAGTATTGAAAGTACTCATTCCATTCACTTGCTCCTCAGTAAGTGATAAGACTTACATCACTCTTGTAGAGAAAATTTAAAAATAAAAATTGGGATGCAAGTTGGAGTCAGTCCACAGTCAATTTTTACTTTCTCAACTATCTTTCATATATGAATAAATTAGCAAGTTCTTTCAAAGTACTAATGAAAAAACCCTGTTTCTTCCACTTTCATAATCATAGGAGATATATTAATATAACTTTTCACTCCAACTCAGTAGAGCTCCCCATCTGCAGCTTCACAGCCCTTGATTGAATTCACAATGTACTATTTGTGTATTCAAATCAGAAATCTGACTGCCATCTGCAAGCACTGATTAGTTAGTGATCAAATAAGGTGCAAAATACATTCAAGTATGCAAATCAACTCTTTGCCCAAATACCAAAGGCTCAGTTATGCATGGCCACCTGAAATGTGTCCTTTATGTTCCACAATTTGCATAGCTTTGGTATTAGTTTTCCTCATCATCTCAGGGAATCAATTGAGCTACTATAACAAAGTTAGTACATTGATGTTGGACAAACACTGCACTAGTGTTTTTGGAACCCAACAAGGACTGTTTTTAGCATAATAATACCTTTTAGTTGGTTTAGATTTCTTATAAGTTGGTTTGCATGCAACAGTCTGGAGAGAGACAGGATTGTCTTAAATTACATCCTTTTCACAGAGACAGAAAACTGCAGCAGAGATAAATTCAGCAAGTAAGCAAAACCAAGAAAGAAATGAATACTGAAGTCAACAATATTGCAGCAGATGTAGGCCTCTACTTGATTTCTAGACCTGATGCTACAACATAAGGCAAAACTCACTGCTGAAACCACACAACAGTTTAGTGATATGGGAAAATGTGTTTGTGGGAACTGAGAACAAAGAACTAAGAGTCTATTCTCTGCATTATGGCCTTTACATCAACAAAAAGACAATTTTTTTTTTCCTAGTCTTTCTTAAAACATCTGACTTAGCCTCATTTTTGAGAGCACAAAATATCCACAAGCATGAGAAGTGACTGTGCATCAACAGAAGTCAAGCACGACAACCTCCTACCAGGATTTAAGTGCAGTTAGCTCAGAAAGCATTCAAAAATCAGAGCTATGTACATCCTTGACCTTTCCTGCTCCTACAAACCCAGCTAAATTCATTCTACCATAAAGTGGATGTTCAAAAAAAA
>WEKY01024151.1:33140-50349 GCA_013390045.1 Picathartes gymnocephalus
AACTTTATGCACAGAAGCACAGCATTTGATCAATTATTTTCTCTCTTCTCCTCCTTTGCTGCCAGCGCTAACAGAAAGGCAGAAATTCTTCAGTGGGTTAGTTTTAGGAAAAACATTTATTAATCAATTGTTTCTTTTTTTCTATTTAACCTTCATCTGTTATTTTGAGAAATTCTATACAAATCAATATACTATTAGATATAATCACAAATGAAATTACCTGAAGGCAATTCCAAATGTGAAATGTATATTTACAAAATACACTAATTAAACATTGACAACTAATATTGATTTTGGTGTAAAAAGTGAAAAATAGCAAGGCTGAAAGTGGTCTAACTTCCTTAATGGTGGCAGAGTCACAGAGCTCAAGACAATCCATCAATTTATTATTTTTTTAAGAAATACACACAAGTTTGTACAGTTCCCTTCTTTAGTCTAGCATATCTTAAGCAAAAAAAAGAAGCAGAGTTTTAAGTCGACATTATATTTACAAGCCATATATCTTGCTACTTTTTCTCACTAATAACTTTATTACAGGGAGAGAGAAAGCAAACTATTCCTCTGAATAAATGTTGCCTTCCCTGGTGTACTGGGTCTGGCTGGGACGGAGCTAATCCCGTACGGCCCATATCATGGTGTATTTTGGACTTGTGATTAAACCAGTGTTATTAACACACCAGTGTTCTGGCTTTCACAGCATCATGGCTTTATTTTCACTGCTCTGCCCACCTCAGCAAGAAGGCCAGATGTGTGACATGAGGTTGGAAAGGGACACAGTTGGGACAGTGGACCCAAAGTGACCAAAGGGACATTTCCTACTATATGCCACTATGCTCTGCAATAACAGCTCAGGGAAAGGAGGAGGAGGAGGAGGTGGGGTTTGGTTATGGCTTTCATTTTTCCAAGCAAACATTACACACATGCTGAGGCCTTGCTTTTCAGGAATTGGATGGACATTGGCCTACCAACAACAAATAGTGAATAGATTTCTGATTTTACTGTTCTGCTTGCACATGCAGCAGCTTTGCTGCTCCATCTCAACCCAGGGGATGCCAGCCTTTGCTCTGCTAATTCTCTCCTCTGTCCCACCCTGGGGTGAATGGCTGGTTGGGTGTTTAGCTGCTGGCTAGTCAGCCCATTACACCTGGGCACACTCAAAGATGCAGTTCTCACCATCACACTCCCTGTGTTTCCTCTTATATTTGGGAATTCTGAATAAAGAAGACAGATTGTGCCATTTCCATTCCTTTTAATCTAACATACTCATTGCAGTTTAAAGGGCAAGGATGAAGATACATTTTGAATCTGCAAAAAATAGATAAATACCTCTGAAAACCGTGAAACATTCATGCCTACTCTCAGCTACTTAAAGGCAACACTGTGAAGTCATCATGCCCAACAACTGATTAAGATAGCTGACGAAAATTATCTAGTGCAGATAGTATGAATACCTCCGAAGCATATAGTGCTTTATATGCCATGAAACCTTTAGAATTTGACTGAATTATTAATAAACAACTGAGAAAAAACATAGATATGTGAAGAGTTACAAAACTGGGCTTAAGACTGTGAAGCTGTGATCTAAAGCTTCCTACATGTGTTTGACAAATATTGTAGAAAATACTGGAATAAAAGTAAGATAGATATATAAGAAAATTGTTGGCTATCCCTTGTTAAAGCAGGGGTTATCTGTTAGCTACACAGACACTTAACTGGGCACAGAGGCAGCAATCAAGTACAAAACAGGCTCTTAGTGAAACAATACAAGGAAACATATAGAACAGGAGGGTGGAGTCACTAGAACCACACACACATCATATAAAACAATTCTACAGCTCTTCAAACGGCTCAAATTGAAAAGTTCCCTTTTAATCAAAATTACTTTCTTTTTTTCTGTTAAAACAAACAAGGGTAAACAGAATAAGTATCAGTAATCAACTTGGTTACAAGACAAATTGTTCGTTACATCAGTTGACACTGTGATAACCTGTTCACTAACACAGGTTTAATTATTTTGCTAAGATAGGTTAATGAATTTTCTCCCTTTTCACATTTAGTTTTCCTCAACTTTATTGGATCTCCCATGTACAAATGATGTGAACATGGCTCTCATCTCTATCACAAATACCCCTACCTTCAACTCTCTTAAGCAAATAACTAGGTAAAAAAAAAAGAATACATGCCCTGATTTTTACTGGTGTGAAAAATAAACACTTCAGATGATTGAATCTCTATAGCCTTAAACAACAATCTAAATAATCCTGCTATTGTCAAAATTACATGGATTATTATTCAGATGAGCATTAAAAAGTATCACATTGATTTTGTATACAAGAAATTCATTATTTTAAGATAGGAACCAGGTATTTTTTCATTGAGACTGGGATCTTCACCAAAAGTGGCACCAGAACAAAAGCTCTTCTTTCCTTCGAGAAGCAATAGCAATCAGGAGGAGAAGCTTCAGATGGGTTCAAGCACAGTATCAATTTACATGACAGTTTTCACCATAATACACTACGTGTATTATGCACCTCCTGGTGAATAAATTCACAGAAAGTGATTCTCTTCTGTGCTTGACAATCTGAAAAGGACAAATAACCCACATATTTCAATTCAAACCCCATATTTTAATCTCCATAATGGAAGAAGATTTAAAGAATTCTACAATTTTTTGAAATGCTTTTAATACCTTATTACCTAATAAATACCCCCAAAAAAACCCAACAAAACACTAACAAACAGAACATATTGTTTAATGGAAGAGACTATCATAAATTTTAGGGCAAAACATAGGAATAAAGTCCAATTGCTCTGTCATACTCCAGCATAAATTTTCAGCTTCAACACAAGGGCAGGTGAACCCACTTAGTTTCTGGTGAAAGCTGAAGAAGTTTGAAGGCATACACTGAGATATACAGCAGACCTCTCTAACATATCCGTTGCTGGAACGTAATTTTCTCTCTCTTAGCTATCTGGAGAGAAACAGAGCTGTTGGTTCAAACAAGAGTGACTGAATATTTTTTCACTCTAGTGCACTCTGATAAATAAAGGCTACATTCAAGTGAGACAGGAATGAGCTTCCACAATCACTACCTCGGGTTGCTTTGAAATATCCCCTCAAGGCAAACCTTTTGTTGAATAGTATCTATGAGTAAAATGTTCTACCATTTCTGGCAGACTACAAAATAAGAATCAGAATAATACAGATTGAAAAGCTCTCATGAGATCAAATTTGTCTAGCTGAGGTTCTCTGCTTGAGTTCTGAATTATCTTTGAAGGTGGAGATTACACAATCACTCTCAGAGTTAATGTCTGACCACCCTCAATGTAGAACAGTTTTTCTACTATTTAATTGGATTTACCTCATTGCAACTTCTCTCTGATGCCTCTTGTTCTGTCATTGTGTCCCTACCAGAAGAGTTTGGCTTCATTTTCTCTGTAACTATCCCCTAAACAGTTGAGGACAGCAACGGCATCTTTCCTTCTTCAGGCTAAATAAATCCAGTCTCTCAGCCTCTTCCTGTATATAATTTGTTCCAGCATCCCAGTGGCCCTTCTCTGGACTCACTCCAGTATATCCATGTATTTCTTGTACTGGGCAGCCCAGAGCTTAATACAGTATTTCAGATGCAGTCCCACAAGCACCAAACAGAGGGAAATAATCACTTCCCTCCACCTGCTCTCTATGCCCTTGCTTTTAGTCTAGTGTGCAGTTGGCCTTCTTTATTGAGAGGATACATCACTTTCACATGTTCAGCTTGTCTACAGGGGCACCTAAATTATTTTCTGCAGCTCTAAGTCTCCAGACTGGACTGCTATAGCTTGATTCCTGTAGATAGTAAACTCAGCTTCATTGCTTATGTTTTTAAGAGTATCTGGGCTACAGTATCTCATACTTGAGCACTTCACACTGTCATAATTCTTCACAGCAAACCAGGCGAGCTCTGTTTATTGCTCTACTCTAGCATAGCATGTAAGCACAAAAGGCAAACCAAACCTTTTCATTAGCCAAGAAAGGACTTGGATTTTCAACCAAGGCCAACACAGTGCTGGCAAAAAGCAAAGTTACTGTATATCACCTCATAAGTCCTGGACTCTGTTCACATTGGTAGGGAGTTCCGAAAACACTGCTATGAGTCACCTCTCAAATGCTGTAAGGTTACACCAACCTGAGTGTCCTCATAACATCACCTTATAGCCACAAAACAAGCATTTGGGACTTTTGTTTGTGAACATACTAACATTTACTTTTTCTTCATAGTCCTGGTCCTTTGATATGTGATGTACAGAAAGTAATATTTCTTAATCTTCATTTGGCTCAGAAAAACAATCCCTGTCATACCATCGGGTGTCTGACCACCAAATCATGTAATTAACTCTGTGGAGGAGGGGCTTGGGAGTAGTACTTCATTATGAGCAGATGCCAAATCTCAGTCTCATTTTCTTTGCACTGTTTACCTCAATATAAAGATCAATGTATCTGTAAGCAGAAGTTAGAATGATATATAACGTCATACACTGAAAATTTTGCTTTCACTGAGTGAAACAGGGGAATACAGAAAGGGATAACAGAGCAGCATCTGAGATGATACTACACACTGTGGAGCCAGGAGAGTCTTCAGAGTCCTAACCCACACAGAACCCTGTGCATCAGCAGGTGGCACAGGGAATAACAAAAGCCACATTAAGAAGCCACAAAGTTAGATGAATCTCTGAAATAATCATGCTTACCTGCACAAGGAAGAGCAAGTGGAAATAATACCTTATAGATATTCTTACTCTGTAGACCTTTGTAAGCATTCTCTTTAAAATCTATACCTATTTCACAGGCAGGAAACAGTAGATGAAAATTTAAGTTGCCACTCTTAAGATTTTTCTTCATTAAATAGGTATGATATAGATGTAGGATAGAAAAGAAAGACAATTTTAGCTATATCTGAAGTTCAGATATGAAGCTTGAAACAATAGAAGAAAAACTGTGACAAAGCTCACTTACTGATCACAGAAACTGGGTAAAATCAACTTTTGAAGCATTGAAGGGAGAAAAGCTAACTGGACAGGATCAGAATCAAAAAAAAAAAAAAAATCCAAAACTTGGGGGCTTAGTGTGTTTGGGAATTTTTTTGCTGCTTTTTCTTTTTTCTGATTGACCAAGCAAAGCTTTTAAATCAAAGACAATTCCAGTATGTAAAAGGAGCCTACAAGAAAGCTGGAGAGGGACTTTTGTAGGGATAGGACAAGGAAGAATGGCTTTAAACTGAAAGAGGGTTGGTTTAGACTAAAAATAAGGCACAAAAGCACTGACTGCTTTAGCTTTCTATTTAGGTTTTTGTTGGTTTTTTGGGGTTTTTTAGGAAAGCTAGCATGTAACAGACCAAGAATAACAAAACCTTTCTGTGGATGTTTTCACATTTACACATTGAAACATCCCTCTAAACGGCTACATTCTTACATGGTGCAGCAGATTATGATTGAAGAAAAAGTACTGGAAAATAAGATTTAGATACTATATACAATATCACTATTCCTTGATATTAAGTTATGTTTCAGTGCAACTGATTGTTGGCAGAACAGCTACATAAAGATCTATTGCAACCAGCATCTCTATCCTACTTACAGTATTCTACACAACCAGAATATCATTTTCATCCCTGCTACTGCCTGAGTAGGGCATACATCAGACCACACAGAGTTTAAAACAGTAATATGGCACCTGACTGAGGTTTGAATTAACCCCCGAAACTCCAAGAACAGATACATGTCACTGTGGTGCAGTTTATTCAATACCTTTTATTGATGCATTTTGTGTCCAACTTCCTGTCCTGTACAAAAAGCCTGCTTGACTCTTGCTGTGAAATTCACTTAAAGACAGCTTCCAGACAACCAGATCTTAAAAGTTCTGATCGCCCACATGCCCATTAATTTTGATGAACTTAATTGCGATCTCATATTCCAGCTACAGATTTATAAAAAATGTGCTCACATTTACCATACTGCTCACCTGCTCACCTCTGCTGCACTGAGGTATTTCTAAGCATTCATTCTTTTCCCACAGACTGACAGGGTTTGACAGATAAAAATATGATGCAACAAAAAGTCATGCACCCTTGTAAATACTTTTACATCAAGTGGTTCTTCTCCTATTAAAATAATGGGTACTCAGTAAAGACTGAGTATGACCCTCTCTATCTTGGTAACTGCAACCCAGAAAATGTAGGTCTTTACCATCACCACCCAGAATCTCTTAGGAAAAAAAACTGTCATCTGTTGAAATAAAATCTAAATAATATTTAATTAAAATATTTTCTGTTATAAATAACTGTGAAAAGAATTGTAAAATACTGTTTTAAAATGTTTCAATTGCTACATTTCAACTCTTAAATGCCTTTTTTATAAGTAACATGCACCTTGAACCTACTGTAATTCAAGCTTATAACTTTAGACAATACAGTAATGCATGTAAAGTAGACTTATATTCTATAATAAAAAATATCATTTGTGTTTAAGACTGCACTGTGTGAATTACATACATATGTTTATATACGTTTCTTCTACTACTATATATTTTTATTATTATTATCATTGTCATCATCAAGTGCTCTGTTGTTAGTTTACTTTTTAGACTGAGAATGGAATATAATGGAGGCAGTATGAACCGAAATGGATCAGGCTGAAGGAGGAATGCCAGCATCTCCACCACGCCCTCACCTATGCCACTGGTTTTCCTGGAGGACTCCTCTTCTTGCTCACAGCAGAAATACACCTGAATATCTCCATAATACCCAAGATACTGTGCTATTAGCTGGGGCACCTCAGTTTTCCCTTAGCTACAGGTTAATGAGAATAAGCTGAGAGTTGATGAAATTATATACTGTTCAAGTCCTTTTAGTAGAACTTTTTATCCTTCTGGGTTTATAGTTAATTAACAAAAATTAACTCCACAGTAAGCCATTAGTTAGATTTTGTGTTTAGAAAAGATGCAAGAGACATCTGGACTAGAAACTGGTGATGGAGGTTCTCCAAAGGTTTTACATTGTGATTTTTTTTTTAAATTTGTCCTTTAAATTAACTCTTTAACAAAAGGAAACTTGTGCTTCAAAACTCTGACTATTACTAAGTACGTGCAGTGCAGAAAAGTAAAACTGCTCACAGTATTTTCGAAGGCGATAAGTGAAATACTGTATATAGTTCTTTAAATATCTTTTAATTAGATTAAAGATATTCAGCAAAGGAATGTCTTTGTCCATAACTCATTGACTCACATGCATTAATTGTTTGTCCTTCTGAAATGACATCAGGTCAAAGTTGAACTTAAGCCTTGGACAAAGACCTCAAGGAGTGAAGTGAAGATAAATCACTTACAAAGAGCATTTATATCACCAGTACCAGTGAGGCTTCTTTGTTTATTGAAAGACTGTTAGAAAATGTATTAATAACTTTCAATTTGATAGACTGTACTTGCCCAAAATAAATCTAAGCCATTTCTAGACTATCACAATTCATCAATTTAACTTATTACATGGGAAGAAATTCTTAATTGCCTCCAGAGTAATTTATTTAAAATGAAAGTGAAAAGAATTCATAAATTAATCATCATTTTCAATTTTTTCACAAAGCAGTGGAACCACTTATTTTCAAGATTTTTTTTCCTACTCACAGAACATAAGACTGCTCAGTAAAACTCACTGAGCACCCAATTTAGTGCTGAATTTTGGTTAGTGACACAGCTGCTGACCTGACATTTTCAGTCTTCAGAGTGGTTACAAGAATCAAAGAGAACTGGGCAAGTTGTAAAGTCAAAATTGGAGTCATCTCTGATGACTAATCAGTATTTAAGAGCTAAATTTATATTCAAACCAGATAACCTTCTCTACAATTACTGAACACTACTTCAACAATCTGGAGTTTGATATTTCAATGAACCAAGTGCATTTGTAGGGATATTTCACTTGGCAAGCCATGGAGAAATTGATTTAGATTTTTATCATGTTATAAAACTCTCTTCCTAGTCCCCAGAGGTGGCAACTCAATAACTGCAGGATTAGTCCAGAAAAAAGCAGTCAGAGGCTAAAACCCACTTGAGAGCTTTTCATTGAATTTAAGGAAGGCTAACCAGGCATGCCAGAGGGGTGTGCAACTTATCAATGACCTATCAAGTTTTCATGGTGCAGCACTTCTTGCAATTCTAGTTTGGCATTATATCTACACTTTAGGAGAGAACATGTTTGGATTTCTAGCAGACAGAGCAGCTGCTGGTCTTTGTGTTCTTTCTTATTTTGATTTGCAAGAGGTTGGAAAACAATCTTCACTTTCCAATAGGATTCGAATAAATGAGTGATCAAAACAATATATTCTGATGGGATATTCTTCTAATTAACAAGGAAAAGACAATGCATGGCATACTTGGCTCTCAAATGAGATGTCATTATCTCAAGTCTTAACTTCGTTGCCCCTAAAATGGTCAACATCTTTATCAAAAGGAAAATGAGATAGTATCAGCCATTTGTCCCAACATCCAAAGAAGACAATGAATATCTCCATTTTTTTTCTGCATGTCACCTGATATCTCTTGATTATGGGATGGCTGCACCAGCTGCTCATCACCAGGGACACAGGTGGCTGCCAAGTCTGCAGTCAGCCCTGGCCACTGCAGGATATAACTGGGAATCTTGAAGGGGACATATTCTCTCTCTGAAGGCAGAAATTGCTCTCTCTCCAATACATTTGACTCCATCAAGAATGTATTTTTTAATGCCATAAAGGGTAAAGTCACAAATGTGAAATCTAATTCCATAGGACTTCATACTCTCTTTGCATTTATTTTAGCTGGAAATAAATGATGGTGTTAACTAAAAATATCCTCTCTTCTAAACAACAAAATGAAGTACCTTGGGTTAAGAAACATAGTCCAAATATCTGCAGTTCTTCTCAGCTCAAATTATGCATTATTTAATTTCACTAAGTTTTCAGTCATTTCAAAATACTTAAAAATGACTAACTCAATGAGAAAAACCGTTTTGAGCACAGAACATATTAACATTATTGTATATTCAAGATCAACCAAAAGAAGCAGCATGACTGATGTTGGCTCTAGGTAGCCTGGCAGAGGTTACTAAAACTTCTTTAACCACCCCAAAGAGAAATAGTGTTAAGTTCAAAAGAAGGATAAGCATCTCAGTCTCAAAAAAAAAAAAAAAAAAAGAACCAAAAATACTGTCTGCATAGAAAGATACATGGCAACCTGTCAATAAATAGCAGAGCTGTACTCAGAGTAACTGGAAACACACCATGAACAATTAGCAGAGATAGTTGCTTGTCTTAAAGAAGCCAGAGCATGTACCAATCCCAGCCACAAATCCACATCTGTCCATGAATATTATGCCTACATTCCCCAGAAATGACCACACAAAGTAAAAAAATCATAGTCTGACACAATGTTTCACCATCAGTGTTAAAACCTAGTGACACATTGGTAACTCAGCACAGACATCCTGCTGGGGCTGAAAGGCTCAAAGTATAAAAAGCTTTCACACAGTTTTAGCATGAACATCTCCTATACACATATTTATTTCTTCAGACAAGATGCTCCCTCAAGACTTACCTCAACCTACTTAAAAACCAGTTTAAAAAAATATTACTGTAATGTTGTTAATTTTAAGTGAAACTTAAAGGTAGGTATTAAATCCTTTGCGTGTAATAATAAATACGTATTACTTTCCCTCAAACCCTACCATGTTGTGTATTTATAGTCTTTGGACACTGAGCTATCATAACAAACACACTGTAGATGTTGTGTACGTGGCTAGCCTGGTTATTAAAACACTTCTGAAAAAAAAGCTATGAGAAAAATGATACTCTCAAGGGCTTTTTGTAAAAGCAGAACATATTTCCTGTGTCCTTTTTAAAGAATAATGTTTCCAATGATCTCTAGTATGAAGGGCTTCAAATTGAATGAGCTCTCAATATTCAAAGGAAAAGCTGAGATAAAAGAAAGTTTTGCTTTTTAGAAGGTAATATATAACACCTGCCATGATCAGAATTTTCAAAAGAAATTGCATGTCCAGTCCTCCTTTGCTCAGCTACATATGAGAAGCTGTGAGGTGTAGAACAGAGGATGCTAGCCCCATCATTAAGAAACTGCCTTACATGACATATAAAGTGTCTACTTCCTGGGAAAATTAGAAGAGCAGCTCAGTATCCTCATGAACCAAAAAAAGTCAGACCTTAAGACCCAAAACTTGGCACTATGCTTTTATAACCACAATTAACTTTGGCCTTTGGCTAACAGAGAAAGGGTGAAGCAAGTTGTCATTGTGTTTTAAATCAACCCAAATACAATAAATACTTGAGTAATTAATGGAACTTTTTTTTGTGTGTGTGCAACAGTTCCTGACATCATCTAATTTTTTCAAAACAATGTAATTCAATCATCTGGGAAACTCTAAGTGCATTGCCATGTATGGTCTTACACAGGAGGCCGATTGTAGTGGTCGGTTTGTAAGGAGGAAACTAGAAGCTGTAGAAGGATTTCTCCCTTCCCCCTGACAAGATATAGACACAAGTTCAAAGTCTGTAACTAAGATAAATATACAAGGCTCAGCTGTGCCCATCAAGGTATTCACTTCATATCCCCATAACTACACACTCACACGGAGCTGCTCCTAGTTTACACCATCTAAAGCTACCACTAGGACCACGCAGTCGTGAAACTAAACTTTTGTTTACAGTCATTAAAAAAGCACCAGCTCAATTGAAAAGTCAACATTTATTTGAACTTATCTTAAAATAAAAAAGTCCAAAATTCACATGAAGTATAAACAACTACAAGCCCAGTATTTGCTTAACTGTTGCTTTACATATACATAATAAATTATCCTATGATCCCCTAACTTCAAAATACATTCAAATTCCAATTTATAAGATGATTACATAAAGTCAAGTGAAAGGACACCTTTATGAGTCCTAAAGCATTTTTTCTTTCTGTATAACAAAAGAATTTTTACCTTTTCTTTATCTCCAAATGTTTATGAGCTTAAGTGTATATGACACATTCCTACTGCACTTTTTTCTTCCTAAAAAGAAGAGTCAGTTCTTGCAACTGAACAAGAGGACCTGTTCAAAATTCAACAAAGGAAAATGTGGAGTCCTGCACCCAGAGAAGAATAACCCCATGCTCCAGGACAGGCTGGGGGTGACCTGCTGGAAAGCAGCTCTGCGGAAAAGGACCTGAGGATCCTGATGGACAACAAGCTGTCCATAAGCCAGCAGCGTCCTCGTGCCCAGAAAGGCTGATGGTGTCCTGGGGTGCATTAGGAAGAGCATTGCCAGCAGGATGAGGGAGCTGATCCTGCCCCTCTGCTCAGCCCTGGTGAGACTACACCTGGAGCACTGTGTCCAGTTCTGGGCTCCTCAGGACAAGAGACGTGGAACTCCTGCAGCAGGTCCAGTGGAGGGCTATGAAAATGATGAGGGACCACCCCTCTCATGAGAAAAGGCTGAGGGAGCTGAGCCTGTTCAATCTGGAGAAGACTGAGAGGGGATCTCATCGATGTCTGTCAGTATCTGCAGGGAGGTGCCAAAAAGATGGAGCCAGGCTCTGCTCAGTGGTGCCAAGCAACAGGAAAAGAGAGAATGGGCAGAAACAGATGCACAGGAAGTTCTATCTGAACATGAAGAGAAACTTCACTGTGCAGGTGACTGAGCACTGGTACAGATTGCCTGGAGAGGTCATGGAGTCTCCTTCCCTGGAGGTATTCAAAGTCATCCGGACCCAATCCTGAGTAACATGCTCTAGGGGACTGTAGTGGGTTTGGTTCGATTTCCTGGTTTCTCTCTCTGCTCTTCACCCAAAACCAAGTTATTTTCAAACCACCACAGGGACCTTGCTTGAACAGTGAGGCTGGACTTGATGACTGCCAGCGGGTCCTTCTAATCCCATTCATTCTGTGATTAATACACCAGGATAATGACAAGGCACTCTTATACTGGTCATAGATGCAGACTGAAGATGACAACCCTGGCAGGTTGTGTGCTTCCCACAGCAACAGAAAAGGTAAACAAGGACATAGCCCTATACCTCTTTCTCAAAATCTATTTTCCTGCATACTAATCCTCTCATTTACAATAGGCAGCTGGGTCTGAACACTCTCCTAACATGTCAGAGCTGCAAGACTTCAGAAAAGCTCATCCTCTTTAGCAGCATGTATGGAAACAGTGGCAAAGTGGAGGTGGATTTCACACAAGCAGCAGCAGGGAAGGCAGTCCTCCTCTTGCATGAAAGCCTTTTAGACCAAAGTCTAAAGCAACAAAACAAGTTAACCTTCCACCAAAACTTTACACAATAAAAAACTCAACCACTGATGTAGAACAGACCCCCTATTTCTGTGCACATGTTAGTCATGGACACAGACCTCATGCCTGAGGTGCAAGTTTGACATTGGTGGCCTTTCCACAAAGGGCACTGGAGTTCTATGAACAAAAAACACTATAGGGACAAAGGATAACTTCAATAGTATTATAATCATAGCAGTAAGTCACAACTGAGTCACATCAATGTAACTGTAAAATCCATTCTTTTAAGTTCCACAGTTAAACAAAAGAGGAAGGTATTGGATATGAAACAGAAAGAATATAAGGTTGGGATGATTCAACAGCACTTTTGAATTATAATCACCCATGGAGAAAGTCAGCAACTACATCCTCGAAAAATGAGTACAAAAATCTGTGTAGGATAGAAATACCTCAATTCCTAAATGGTACTTTTTTCTTTAATTTTGTTTCTCCTTTGTGGATTCTGCAAGCCCTCTTTACCTTTTGCTAGATTCCTCTGCCAGCAAAGTCTGATGAATTCATGAAGGATATACAAACATATTAACTGATGAATTCATGAAAGATATGAAAACAAATTAACTGGAGCATTTACAGAAATCTGCAAAGTAGATTCTGTAAAACAGAATTACTTCTACATATGAGCTCTCTGTTCACATCCCATGGTCAAACAGTTTGAGGGAAGAAATAAGAACAATTACAGTCAATAAGTGTTTATCAGTGCTTGTGCCCTTAAGCCAAGCTGCACCAAATATTGCCTGAATTTCTTCCTGAAAAGCTGACCATTTAGCCCACTGCTTGGAGATAATTAAATACGAAAAATACAGAAACAAACAAACAAGCAAAAAGCCAACAAGAAAGTAAGACTTGAATGACCTGGATCTGAGAAATTTTCTCAGCTGAGAATATTTAATGTGAATTTGTAGACACTGCAGAACTGGCAATGACGACCGAAAATCAGAGTATCAGCAAATCTGATTTCTAAGAGAAAAGCCAATTCTGAAATCCCTAAAACTGACAAGACTTCTTACTTCATTCTCAATCAGGTGTTGCTCCTTTCAGCATTTTTATTTTTTGATTCACTGTTTGATTTTGAATTATTAGCTCCACTGCCAGACTTCTTCATTCATAATTCATCCCTTACTGACAAGATTGAAGAAAATTATTTTTAAGGAGCTAGAGACTTACTGGTGTTCAGCATATTCAGCTGAGACACAGACAAGTCAGGTTTGAGAAGCAGATCCTACAGTGATTGCATTATTTGGAAAGGAAGATCATTCTGCCAGGAGAGACTTCATGGTCAACACAGATGTTTGTCATGATCTACCTAAGGCAGCCCCTGTCACAGTTTGGTTATTCCTGCAAACCCAAGTGCTCCAATACGTGATTTGCTCTGCTTCTCACAATTTTCAAAAAGGCTATCTTGGGGCTCAGAAAAGACAACTTCTTAACATTGGCTACATCAACACCACTTATTTACCTTCACACGGGCTTAAACAGATTTCATCCCAAGATTGCAATTCTCACTTGCTTTGCTTACATTTAGTAACTATTACCAGTGCAACTGTATTAGCAAACAGCACCTCTGCAAGGTCTTAAAATAAGCAAATCCTGGGACTTACCCAGACATAATTTTTCCCCACAAGACTTTTTAAGAAAGGGCACTTAGCTCCATCTGCTGGATTTAGACAATTTCTCTCTGAGGCTGAAGACCACACAACACAAATGGATTTATTTTCCATTTGCTATACATCTTATATGCCTACAACAGGAGTCCAAACTGCTACTAAGTAGATACCTCCCAAAGTTCTATAAAGGCATCACTCCTATTCAAAGGTCCATTAATAGATCTCATTATTGCCCTTAGGAGCAGCAACACTCATCCTTGGCACACCTGTAATTTACAACTCACAAGGAATTTCTTGTATTTTGCTCTGTTTGCCATGATAGTTATTAACACAGAGGCCAGGGGGCACTGAAGCTAGGCTTTCTAACCAGATTCAATTAACTATTTCAAACAGCTAAGCAAAAATCACTGGAGGAAAAAAAAAAAAGCCTGACTAGTAAATATTAATATGATCTTTCAATTTGAACCTGTAATACTATAAAAGCCCACCCACTAATAACACTGCTGTGTCATGAGTCATTTTAGAAATGAGTGTTTTGCACCTGATGGGAAGCAAATTCTCCTAATAAAGGAATATCCTCATTTAAAAAGAACATCTTACAATGAGTTTAGAGGTTCTTAAATATATAAATAAATAAATATTCATTAAAATATATTAAATATATATTCACTATCGCTTCTTCCCTTAGTATGCATTTTTTCAGCTCATCTGATACTTCCAATGAATAGCCAGAATGGCATAGAGATACATAAAATTTCATTAAAATTTTTTGAAAACTGTTTACAATTACAAAATTCTAAATCAGAGTTTCTGGGTGGGGGAAGCATAAAAAGATTTTCATTACCTGCCTGGGGTGACTAGTGTAACTAATATATGCCTTACCTGGTCAATGAAGCAATAAGAATTGTATCAACAAAGCCTTTAAAGAAACTCAACCATACAAAAATCCAAAACAAACACATACACACCAAACACCTTTATACCCTATTCTTCTATAGGCCTTACTCTGATATTATTTTTACAAGTGTATTTTCTTTTATCCTAATGAAGCATGACTAAATTTGCCCTGGATTAATTCAAAGCAGAGCAGGGACTGCACACCTATAGACTGAGCTCTCTGTGTACTTTCGTGGGATTCTGTTCTAAGCACAGGCACAAAATGTCTTAATAGCAAGATAGGTAGTTCAGTGGAAAAATTAAACCTTCTGAAACACTTTGGCTGTCAGTCACCTACCTTTGGCTGTTTGTTACACTTTATTCCCCGAGTCAGTCACCAGAGGAGACACTGGCTTTTCTTACACTCTCTCCTCCTGAACAAGATAAATTGAAACATCTACTTAGTACACGGAGGGCAAATCCAGGGGAAACAAACCTTTTCCTCTTCCTATACTATACAGAATTTTTAATGTAAATCAATCCCAGATATATCTATGCTCCCAAAATAGGATGGGATTTTTTGCTTGTTTGTTTCTTTGGGGGTTATTTAATGTAATTAAAATAAAAATGAAAGCTGCGTGGTTTGCAACGGTGTTTTCAGAAGCCCTTTGCTGCCCTCACGTGTTTCACGGGAAAAGTAACCCTTGAAGTCTACACACAAAACAAAACGGCTTCTCCAATCAAGAATACTTCTGTTTCAAAAGGGCATAGTCTATAGAGATAATAACCAGAAAATAACTGAAAGTTTATCTCTTTGTTCTATTAAAGCTAAGTTGACTGGTTTAAAATTTAATGCTTATATATTAAAAATAAGAAAATGTATTCAGCTTGAGATAATCATAATCCCAAAACAACAGATTTCAAGGCCAGCAGGCCAATTTAGAGAAAGCTGATCATGTTAGTGTGGTGGAAAAATCTTAATTTTTTAATGAAATGTATGTTTTTAAATAAAGCATAATTTCAGCATCTTTCTATTGCTTACACTAACTGGCAAAGTAACTTCTTTCCTGTTCCATTATACTGTACCATAGAGAATAAAGCCATGTGACTCTTGCTTCTGTTCCTCCCACAACCAGTATATTCAAAGCTCTGGTGACCATGGCAAGGTGTCCTTTGACACTCCGGCCAGCCACTACACCCTGCACTTCTCACGAGGGTCTCAGTGTTCAATCACAGTTTGATGGAATTTGCCTCAGAATTAGGCTGCTGAGGTTCAAACCACCCTTAAAAAGGTTTCACCATTCACTTACGTTACTGACTTCATCCTATCCGGTCTCTACGCTAATCCCAGACCTCAGTCTGGCAATGCGAGCTTGTAAAAAATTCTAGTAACACCTCCAACGCCAATCCAGGGTTTGCAGTTATAAACCGTATCAGAATAACCAATAAAACCTGCCCTGCTAACAAGCTCTTCCATACTCTGGCTATAAGCCATAAATAGCCCTCCCTGTAGCAAAACTGGAGGCAGTTCAGCCAATCCCCCAACAGCCATTCCATGGGAGGAAGAGGACAAAGGCAAAGCTGGATGGTGATCCCCACAGGTTTGTTCCCCAAGCGCAGCGCTGCCAGCTGTTCTACCGGCACCACAGGACAGGGCACCTGTGCCTTCAAGGTGTGTTAACAAGAGAGAGAGTGGGGGGAAAGCAGCAGAGAGAACTGAAACATACAGCAGGTTTAAAACATACAAATCTCCTATTTACAGGCACTGCGTAGAAACACCTGGTGATGGAAATTAGCAAAGAGGGGTCTGTTAACTCGTTGGGGCCTAATGGAGCTTTTAAACGCCGAACACTGACCTACTTGCTCAGGTACCAGCATGACCAGTCTCTGAGGAGAGTCATGGTTTCTCTCCGTGCGTTCTTCCAGCACAAGCTCTCTCACTGCGACGCAGGGGCTGCGGGCACCGGCTGTGCAGCACCGGGCAGCTCTGCTCTCCCCACCCATGCCTTCCCTTGCCAAAGCCTGTAACCTACGGCTTCCCTCCCCTAGTGGCAGCCCAGCTCGCCAACTAACTTTCCTCTCGGAGAAGGGCTTGCACGAATTTATAACCCGGCAGATACCTGAACACTCAACACCCCTTTGCCCCTCCCTTGCAGCCCTTTGAGTCTGGCGCGTCTCCCACATGGAAAACACCGCTGGAAAGACGGCTTTGCCTAGGCACCGCTGAGCGCTCTCAAGCAAAGCTCGGACTCGGAGACATCCGCCACCAGCTCCCGGGAGACGGAGCAGCAGGAGCTCTCCCCGCCCTGTGCGGCGCCGCGGGAGTGGCGGTGCCAGGCGGGCGCTCCTCAATGCCCCGCCTGGCCCGGCCTGGCCTG
>WEKY01024151.1:50689-67438 GCA_013390045.1 Picathartes gymnocephalus
GGGGGCTGCGGGCCGGGTGATGGAGGCCGGGAGGCGGGGGCAGGCGGAGGGGCGCGCCCGCCGGTGCCGCTCCCCGGTCCCGTGGCGCCGGCCAGCCCAGCGGGTCACTGCCGGTGGCTGCCCAGCCACACGGGGCGGCCGGGAGGCCTCTAGGTCATTATGCTGTTCTTTCGCTTCCTAAAGACATGAAGTGGTGGGGTTAACTGGTATCTGAATACGTTTGTGCATATCTCTGAACCACAAGGTTTGTTGTGCTGTCAAAGAAGGACATCAGATGAGTTTGACGCAGCTTGTTCTCAGCGTGCCTGTTTTGTCTGTTTCATGTCAATTTCTTGCACTTTCTTTTTCTTAAATGCTTTTTTGGTATCTGTTGGAGTTTAAATTAGTGTAATGGCTTTCCAGTTGTTTTGCTAGGGATAGAGGATGAATTTGAGTGAACAGCTCTTGTTACCTAATTTCATGTTTACTGCTGCTAGCCTTTTTCTGCTCCTACAGTTTTGTCTCTGCTGCTAACTTAATAATGCCGACAATTATTTTTTTATTCCTTCAGGAAAGCGCTAAAAGAATTAAATTATTGAATTCATCATCAAAAGATAATACTACTGCTGTCTATGGAATAAATCAGTTTTCTCACCTGTTTCCTGAAGAGTTCAAAGGTACATTTTCTGGTTGCTTCTAATGCCTATTTTGTTATTTTTTTTTTATTCTTTCCCAGAACCTTGTGTCTTTCACATTTACAGATTCTTCTTGTGCTGATAGTCAGCTAATGTACAATGGCTGGTACCAAACTGTAAGTACTTCTGGAGGATACACCAATCCTCTTCTTGTTCTGTAGTCTTGCAAGGTTGAATTGCCAGAGCCTGAATGTGTTTTAGTATTCAGGCTGTTTTATTTTTCCTTCTTTCTTCTCACTGTGCTTTAAAGCTTTCTTCAGTTGCAACAGAAGAAAGGAAGATACACAAGGTTCTTCCTTTTTAATAAAGGAAGATATACAAGGTTCCCTAGTAAGTTCATATTCCCTACCCCAGCACAAAATTGACTGCAGTCCTAACAATGCTTGGAGGTCCGTGGCTGGACAATGACAGCTGTGGCTCCATGGAGCAATAGGACATACTTAATTTTTTTTTCTAGAAAATTTGTCTGATACCTTCTCTTCTTGCTGTTCATGTCTCTTGTTACATTTTCTATTCATCAGAGGATTTAACATCTTGTTTTAATTTTAAATAATTAAACAACATTTTTTAATGAAAACCCAGCAATTTGCAGGTGTTTCAGAATCTTTATTCTCTTCTTTTTTTCCATTTGTACATAGCTAAAACAAAGTATTTTTTAAGTAAGTGAAATGTTTTGGAAATTTTCAAGTGAAATTTGTTTTATGGAGTGGTTATGGTTATTTTTCAGCTTAGAAAATCTTCACACTTTCTACCCCTATTTCCTACATAGAGTATTTCTGTTCTTTTTGAAACTGTAGAAATACTTACATTCATTCTAGAGCATAATGATTATTTTAAAATACATGAATTTTCTGTGGATTTTAGAATGAGATGTAATCTCATGGTTATAACTGTAGATCAAAGTTACCTCTGAATTCCAGTAAAGTAGTTGTTTGTGGGATATTTTTTGTTCATAGATTTATAGATGTTTGTATTCTGTGTTTAGCTATTTACTTGAGAAGCATACCTCACAAACTTCCCAGATACATAAAAGTGCCAAAGGGGAAGGAAAAACCTCTGCCAAAGAAGTTTGACTGGAGGGACAAGAAAGTGATTGCAGAAGTGAGAAATCAGCAGACAGTAAGTCCTGGTGGTTTCCTTTCCTGGTTCTCAGCAGGTAGGCTGTAGAGCACAGGGAAGGTTTTGCAAGGGGGCCAGCTCTGCCTGAAGGCTCCTTGGGGCACTGGCACAAGAGTGGCCAGTTGAACAGGCACAAAGCCATGTAGCATTTTATGCAAAGCAGTATTAGACTTAAAAGAATGAGGTGTAGAAGTTGTGCATTTAGAAACTGTAATTTTTTTTTTATCTAGTTAACCGAATCTCCAAATATTTCGCACCATGTGCGTTTTGTATTTTTCTGAAGAAACCAAGGTAAGTTCAGTACTTGACCTCATTCCCCTGGTTCACCTGGATAGCTATAGATCTTTACCACTGAATTCCTCAGGGGGTGCATTCACAACAGCAAAGTCACCAGACTCCACACAATTACAGTTTATCCCAGAGTGGTTATGGTCACTAGTAAAAATCAAGCTGTTCAATCCCCAATGTCTCCTTTCTGTGCTTCACATACGACCTTGTGAGGAATAAATTGTGCTTCCTATTTTAAATGTCACAGTTTAAAGAGGCTAAAATTGCAGTATATATTGTTATTGTCTAAGATTTTTTCTATTACATTTAATTTCACTTTACCATTTCTTAACCTGTAATCTGTTTCTGCAAAATTCTAGAAAAACTTACTAATGTGATTAAAAACTAATTTTATCCGGAGGCCACAGTTTCTTTGGAAAATAGATATCTCACAGTAAAAAGCATCCTCAGACCTATCTTCAAGAACAAAAATTCATCAGGAAGAAGTCCTTAAAATAGGACACCCATAAGGTATTTCTAGCTTTCAGAGAGCAGTACAGGGGGGAAAACAGCTCAGCATTTTAAATGGGTGATTGCATTTCTTTATTATTACCTTAAAAACAGAGTTGAAGGATGTTGTATTAAATGAAGAGCAGTGGAAGACTCTTCTGCCTCCTTTTTTCTTTTCATATCAGACTTCAAAAACAAAGCTGACTTTTGCTTTCTCTCCCATTTCCCTTTTCTGTCTGACAGTGTGGAGGCTGCTGGGCTTTCAGCGTTGTAGGTGGCATAGAGTCTGCCTATGCAATTAAAAGAAACACCCTGGAAGAGCTCAGTGTGCAGCAAGTTATTGACTGCTCATACAATAATTATGGCTGCAATGGAGGATCCACTGTTAGTGCTTTGAGCTGGCTGAACCAGGTTTGAAACTCTTAATAATGATCTCAGAAGACTTCATCAGATTTCCTATTAGCATTCTTATTGATTGGAAAAAAAGTGATGGGGAAGGTGAAATGCACAGTTGGGATTTTTTAACTGTATGTGTATGTGCATATATGCATACACATATGTGTCTGTGTATATGTATGTATGCTTATTTATTTAGTTTGGAACCAAGTGAGAATTTGTTCAAGAGGAATTGAAATTTGATTGGAACTTTATGGTCCATATATGTTCTTGTGAACATAACAAATCAGTCCACAGGGGCTGAAAATAATGTTCCTGAATTCATTTGCAGGCATATAGTACCAGTGTAGACAGAGCCACTTATGCATATGGCATTTTGTGGATTTGAGGCACCAGCATCTGGGGAAAAGGAAGGATCTTAACACTTTCTGTTTCCAAATTTCAGTCATTTCTGTTGCAAACACTGTAAAATTATGTAGAAGTGTGTGTGGAAAACCTCAGAATAAAATCAACTGTGTTTACCTTTGTTTCACTTGCAGCCCAAAACACTGAAAATGCATTCAAAGTTTCTACTTCAGTTGTTGCTAACACATTTCATTTCGTTAAAAATTCAAAATGTGTTAATAACATAGGTAAACAGAAACATTTTGATACCTTTGAAATAAAAAGTACTCAGATTGAATAACAAGACTATAAAAAGAATTCTTTACTTTTTTGAATTAAAAGAATAAAAACAGAATTTAAGAAAGTGTAATTATACCTCAGAAGAGTAATATACCCATGGCTAATAACAGTCTAGATAACTTGTTTAAGTTTGAATATCATGAACAACAGAGGATACTCACCTTGACTCCTCTGAAGCAAAATTCCCTCTTACTGGGCAGCAGAGGAACCATAAATGAATTAGGCTGAAGAAGTCACTGTCATAAACATACTGACTACAGAACACATGAAAAGTATAAAAGGCTGATGCATACATCGTGTACTAGCATGAGAATTACATGCTAAGAACAGAATTGGACTTCACAGTATTTTATATAACTTTTGGGACATTTGTGCTTCTTGAACTGTTCCAAGGAGAGGATAATTTTGTGTGCGGAAGTAATTTGAAGAGAACTAATGAACTGAATGAGTATGTGTCTTAAAATTGACATGATTGCATATGAGGATAGTTTAAACCAGAGATGCCTTTTAAATTTCATTCCTTATTTAAAGATTTCTGAATCCCTTCTGAAGCTGTCTCAGTGAACAAGGAAACTAGAGATAGTAAATACTTATTTCACAATGTGACATTCTTATTTCTAATCTTGCCCAGCGCACGCTGAATTTTGAGTGGGTTATGTGGTCATTCTCCATACATTTTGAGCTGCATAGTAGTAAAGTCAAATGAATGAAATTCTTACTCAATTGCCTTCTTGCAGACAAAAGTAAAACTCGTGAGAGATTCAGAATACACTTTTAAAGCTCAGACTGGACTGTGCCATTATTTTGATCGCTCAGATTTTGGGGTTTCAATCACAGGATTTGCTGCATATGACTTCAGGTAACTCTTATTGATTCTCTTTATTTGCTGTACTTTTCCTTCTGTGTTCAGCAGTCTTGGAGTAAGCTGGAGTGAATAGTGCTTTGAGCAGGCAAAGGTTATGAGGTTGATTTCATCAGTTCTGTAGCTGTGTGCTGGAGAAGCATTAATGCATAACATCTTTTGGAGTTAAGGCTTGCCACAACAAATCCACTCAACACTTCCTTCACTAAGCCTGTTCAAATGAGAAAGCTTGTGCCTTGAAATTAGGTCTTTTAAATTGCCTATAAACTGGAACATAGAGTCAGTTACAGTTTTTAATATATGAACATTACACTGCTTTTATCAGAAAACAGTAAATCCTGACAATAGTAACTGGAATTTTTTGAAAAAATTAGGAAGTATTCAATTACTTCAGTATTCATGCATTTACATATCCACCCATATCCTCTCCAGCCCATGACTTTATAACAGTGTTGTCAACTAAACTCTATAAAAATTGCGGCTTTTTTAGGTTTCTGAGTGAAGAAACTTCATGTCTAATTTTTATCAGTACAGTACAGCTACTGAATAAAGACAAATATTCTGACTAGGAATTGTGTTACTTCTAAATATAAGTAGCTAAAATCAATCAGATCTTTGCCAGTCTGTATTTACCAAATTTAGTTATTGAACATAACATGTGGTGATGAAAATTTCCTGCTCCAGTATATTAGATAAACAAAAAAGTATAAGGATGCTAATGGTAAATGTCTGATAGTAGAAATGCCCTGTGTTTTGATATGTTTGAGACACATATTTTAGTGTATTATTAGGTATAAGAGGTACTTCTGTAGGTTTAAAAAACAATGGGAAATTCTAATATGGACTAATGATTCGTTCAAAGCTGGTTTTTAATGAGAAGAGTGATGTACAAAAAGTATGTAGTGCTCTCCACTGCCCACTGGCTTGACCTAGAAACTTGCTGCTTTTTAATAGCATTGTGTTTGGATCTGCACCTGTCCCATAGTTTGTGTGTCCTGTATATGTATCACTGTGTTGTAGTGTATGAAATACATAATTACTGATGTGTGTTATGTGGCATGTAGACCTCAGGGAAAGGAGTTTAATTATTTGATTTTTAAACGGTTTTTAACAAGTAGATTACAATCACTCTAGTCACTTTAGTGTGCTAACTTAAGTAACTTGGTATTTTTACTCACTTCTTTCACAGTGGTCAAGAAGAGGAAATGATGAGGGTGCTTGTCAGCTGGGGCCCTTTGGCAGTGACAGTTGATGCCGTTAGCTGGCAGGATTATCTCGGTGGAATCATACAATATCACTGCTCCAGTGGAAGAGCAAACCATGCTGTTCTTATCACTGGTTTTGACAGAACAGGTGTGTTTCTGCCAGCTGAACTTCAGCACAGTAGGTTTCTTTTACTTGCAACTTGCCTTCTGTGGGACAAGTGATTAAAATCCAGAACTCGGTTTGCTGTTGGAAGCTGTTTGGTTTGACATCACATCAGTTCTGGAAATGAATCTTGATCCCAGGAGAAAATATCTTTTTTTATATTGTTCCTTCAGTTCTGTTGAATTTTGTCCAGAACATGGCCATGTGTGTCTTTATGCTAGAAGAGCCCATATCCAGGCTTCCCATACCAGAATATTAGCTCTGTTCTCTATGTGAACAGCAGTAGGTTTCACTGGCCTATATCATCAATCCATCAGAAACTATAAGATATTAAAATGCTAATTAAGTCTGTGGAGTGTTAGGAGGCTAAAGCTTCCCAAATCTCACGTTGCCTCTTGTTCATGAAATGTCTCTTGCAGGTAGCATCCCTTACTGGATTGTACAAAACTCTTGGGGGCCAACATGGGGAATAGATGGCTATGTTCGTGTTAAGATAGGCAGCAATGTCTGTGGTAAGTCTGACAAAAAGTAAGTAAAATGGTAAAGACCACGGGCTTGGATGTGTTTCTCAATGGCTGTAACAAAGTAATATAATATAATTGCAATAAAATATATATAAAAATATAATAAAGATACAGTGGGATCCTCAGAGAGGCAGCACAAATCATGGCTATGCTTTAAAAGAGGTTAAATGAGTCCAGATGGAAAAATAAATAAAGTGGTTGCTAGTTCAACCAAGCTGTGTAGTTGAATGACTGAAAAGCACGGTGTAAAGGCAAAGCTGTATAAGACATAACAAATAATCACAGTACTGTTGTCCTTGACCACGTAGAGGTAACGGCATTGTAAAGTATCCAGCCATGCGTGATGGTTCTGAGTGGGCGCCATGGCTGTACTCCCTGCAGGTAAAACTGCTGCTGTCCTTGTCTGGTGGGTGCCATTATCTCTGGGCTCAGCTTAGCAAACAGATATGAAAAGCAAATCTACTTGGGAATTGTGTACCCTGCTTGTGGCTTTTCTTGTAGGACAGAGATACAACCTTTTAGTGCTCGTTCAATCTCTTGCCCTGTTGTTGTTTGCATGATTTTTGCTTTGTGTTTGATGGATTTCTGTAGCATTAAATACCTCCATATCCAGCAGAAACTGGGTAAGGCAAGTGAAGCTCCTGTTTAGCATCAGATTGCTGAGCCAAATTGGTGGGATATTGCCACTAGCTAAGAAGTGTTGTGTATCTGTTGTAGTTTTAGGTGTAAGAGTAACCCATTGGCTTTCCTTTCCACGTGTTTCACAGTAGCTCTCAGTCATTGCAAGAGGTATTAGATTACCTTAGTCTTCTGCAAATAAAGAGTAGACAATACTCAGTTTGCCTGCCCTTAGTAAAGATCAGAACAACATATCCAGTCATAGCTTTCTCATGTTGCTGAATCTTTCTTCTTACTGTTGTTGCATAAAAAATTTGGAAAGAGAAATTTAGAAGTAGTGATAAAGCAAGTCACTTATAGAGATGGCAGGGAGAACAGATGTGTTATTTTCAAAACCTGTACTTTTCAAAAAACAGGATCTTTCACATTTTCTGTAGTATACCACACCAGAACAGTTCAGCAAAAGACAGTAATTGCTCGTTTTCCCACAGAGATGTCTTCTGATTTAGAGGTGCTCTGATACCAGCAGGATATAAAAATTTGAACATAAAAGCAGAGGAAGGAGGAGATTTGGCTTCAACTATACACAGTGCCGGGCAAGGAAGAAATAAAAAGGTTGCAGATGATTCATTGGATTCCTGCTGTCATGGCATGGAGGGGAGAGGGCATGATATAAATATGAATTCTGGGAAGTCTCTATTTCAGTATTTATTAAAACCAAATTTTACTTTTTTTATAGGTATAGCAGATACAGTTTCAGCAGTATTTGTTTGACACTTCTCTGGGCCTCTACCACTGGTCAAAGACCACAGGTGTCATTAGGACAGACACCGTATGAAGATGTAATTCAAAACATTTTCAAATATAAGAAATGGCTGTAAGGGCAAGTCCTACAACTCCTGGCTGAAGTTTTTAAAGTGTTTTTATTTGGAATTTGTGTTGAATGCCAAATTTCTCGTGGAGTAAGAAGACTGAACTGCAGAGTGCACAAACAGAAGTTACAAAGATGGACTGAAGCCTCAAATGTAAGCTTTATCCAGGTGTTGAATACTACTTAATAGAAAAATCTTATAAGGAAAGAAATTATGACACATAAGAAGGAATTTGCATGAAAAAAATCAATAGTATAAGAGTATACTTGAAATTATTTGAATATAAGAATAATTATGAGTAACAGTTTAGAAAGTCAGCAATTACAGAATACATCCACTAGAGAGAGTGTTAAATTTCCCCCTTTAATTGAATTCAGAGGTGGGACTTGCTGGTAATAAAAAGGGGTTCCAGCTTTGCTGAGCTGTGGAACTGCAGCTGTGGGCAAATATAACTAGAACTCTTAACCAAACATGTAATTCTAAAATGCTCTGAGACTTTTTCACAGGGAATGCTTTATCTGTATCTTTTAAGAAGGCCTACTATGAAAAGTATTGGAGCAATTCTGTAATTTTTGCACTCAATTACTGTACCGTGTTTTTAGATTAGTTTTTTATAACCTTTTTATGACAGTGCAGTGAGTATTTATAATTGTCTATTGTTAAGTGTTACTGGTTTAGTCCTTCTAATTGTTAATATTTTAAATGAAAGGAAGACCAAGTGTGATGTTTCATTACTTCAGGTTTTGCTACTTACTGAATTTAGTCGGCTGAAAACTTCAGTTCAACAAAATGTGAAGTCTTCTGTACTCTGAGTGTTGTGTAGTCCGGCCTTCTCTGAGTGGCTTACAAACAACAGATAGCACACTTCCATAATTGGGAAACAATTGCCAAAGTTCCTAATGGGCAGGGATAAGAGTAACGTAGTCATAGCAATACGAAACATAGATGTGCCTGCAGTGTTTTTGAGGTGCTGCTGCCAGGTACAAGTACCTGAAGTGCTGTTGTAGAGAGAACTGACCAGAAATTCCAGCCTACAGAGTTTGTGTCTTCCAAAGGAAGCACTTATAAAGACAGAAGTCCATTTAAGGAGCAGATGACACTGCTTTATCGATATTCTATAGCCAAAGTTGCCTTTTATTGTATACCAATTTGAATAAAAATCACTTTAAATGTCTGTCATACTCTTGTTTAAACTTTATAGTTTGCTTTAGAAGAAGACTTCGCAAAAGGTGAGGTTTAATACTGCTTTATTTGAAATGCAAAGTACTTATGTCTCCTATTTTTAACATTGTTTCTGCATAAGGGATTTACATTCACATGTAACCCAGAGATAGCAACATGATTCTTGATGAATTATAAGCTCAGGATGGTTTGGTTTCTATAGATTCAGGACTTTTTTAAATCTAACTTTTGAAACTTTTAATCCTTTTAAAATTGAACTAGAGCTCAGAAACTAATGTTCTTTTGAAGGTGATGAGACTGATTATGTCCTCAAGTAGACATAAATTAGTAACAGCCATTAGGCAAACAAGCAAATACAAAAATATGTACAAATAGGTCACGATCATAATAACTGCATGTGATTTTCTCCCTTTCTCTTGGTGTAAGCTTTTAGAAGCCAGCTAAGAGTTAAATTGGTCATTAGGTTGAATTGGGGTATCATTTTACTCTTAACATAGGCTAACACAATACAGATTTATTTTTTCTACAAGCAATTAATTTCTTCCACAGGCCAATTGTACTATTCACAAAGCTGTCATACATAAATACATATTTACACACCCACACTCTTTGTGGGAATGGCTGGGAGCACCACTCAGAGTGAAAGTCAGGAAGTTCTTTACAGCAACCAGCCTCGAAAGGCAGGCTAGTCAGAGTCATCACTGCTGAAGTAGGAGCTGTCGCAGTATTCTGCTGTGTAAAGGAATTTATGAATGCTTGGGTTCATCTTTGGTATCCAGTGTCTTGGCACTAGAAATGTTGAAAGATTGAACAAATCCACAAATACCTTGTATCTGTCACTGAAAAAGACAATTGGAACAATAATTCCATCAGCATAGAAGGCCATAATTTCTAAATCCTCAGTAATCATTCCCTCTCATGCAAATAATAAGATTCCTTGCACTAACCCTCCTGAATACTGCAGAGCAAGAATCCAGTCCTAAATTTCTAAGGCATTTCTTAGGCTTAAAAAAAGGAAGTAGGATTCTATAGTAACATCTTTCTTCTGAAAATGCAGAATACATAGGGTGTGTTCTCTAATAAAATTTATCTAGGACTAATGTTAACCTGACATTAAGGAAGAACGAGAGAGCTTTCTAAAAAAGACAGTGGACATTCAATCCTCAGTATCAGTCTAACCATCTGCTTTCTACTCTGCCCTCTGTTCCAATGGTTATGAGAGTAGTTGCTCACAGCACTACATGGTGGTTGACAGCTCTTTGAGAACAAACGGCAAAGATCCTCTTGTAAGGAGGTTGTGCAGTTAGAGGTCAGGCTAGGGAATTAAGCAATTCAGTTACATAGTAGCTGGGAGTCACTTCCAGCCTGTGTCACCTCATTAACTTGGGCTAGCTGGGACACAAACTAAACAAGGCAGGGTTAATATTATGGCTATATCTGTAACGCCTGGGCCCCTTGACTGAGAATTATAGATGGCACGTTGAGTAAGTTATCAAAAGGAGTTCTTTTTGCCCTAGAAGGCTTGGCATTTATATATGTCACTGATAAATAAACGTACAGAAACCAGAGGGAGATTCTAGAGTCCCAGAAGAGCAGCAGCAGCCCTTTGGCCTCCAGTGAGCCATCTGAAATATGTCTCCCAGCATTAGAGTGTTTATGAACTGCATTATTGCAGGTAACGGGGGAAACACATTATTCCTACCTCACTGTTGAGCGCAAGTAGTGGTAGCCTGATGAGCCCCCAGTGCCAGCCTTGCTGCCAATCATTCTGTGCACCAAACAGACATGGTTATCTAAATGATACAACAGGAGAAAATGGCACATGTTCAGTGTTCAGATATAACTAAAGTCATATTTATTAAAGGTCATTCAGAGATCTTTACAGGGATACAGAACTACCAGGTCTTCAAAAATGCAGGAGTTAATTCTGACATTCTTCAGTCAATTAATATCAAATTATTGTTAATTAAGAATGAACATGCTAATTATTACACATCACTATGCTCTGTTAATACAGAATTATGCATTCACTTATGTATGTCTAGATAGAGAAGGAGCAGAAGGCATGTTTGCGTATAAAGACATGTCATTATGACTTTTTGGGATACATTGAAAAATAGATACCTGTCCCTTCAATACAATAGTAAACTTAAAGCAGGTCATAGAAGTGGTAGCTATACCTATATATCTAATGATCACAGAGGCAGCTCCTTATCTTCCCTCTTGGCTGAAGTACAAAAAGATGTAATTCCTAAAGCATGAACTCAAAGCTCAATTCTAAGACTGAGTGTAACTCAGAGACAGAACGATTTATTCGCATCTCGAAGAGGGAATGTCACAGTCAAAAAAGTCAAACTTACATCTCCATTTAGTCATGAGCACATCGAGATCCATAAGGGAGGTAAGAAGCTGAAAGGGAACCTGGAAACGAGGCTCCTCCCTTGGAAAATGAAAGAGAAGACAGTGAGACCTCTCGGCATAAGCTGTGTTTTTCAAAGTTGCATTTCACCAGTGCTTAGTGACTCAAAGTATACTTTTCCTAAATTGGTACTGAAATATCAGTAGATATTTTAACAAATGCTTCTGCCATGTAAGTCTCTTCTGCCCCTTTTCTTTTGTACTTGGAAGAGGACTCCAAATCTTTCTAGGACAGGTAGAACAAGACATTTACTAGTTACAATCTGAGAAGCAGCATCTGGCCAAGAAAGAACCAGCTGCCCAGAGGGGGTATGCAACCTCCATCCTTGACGATGTTCAGAACTCGGCTGGACATGGCACTGAGCAGCCTGGTCTGACCTTTGAGCTGTATCTGACTAATCAGGGTTCCTGTGGAGGGCTGAAATAGGTTTTCCACAGCCCATTCCAGCCTAACTAAACCTGTGCTGCTGTTCTTAACCTTCACCTCTCCTCCTGCCAGTCACCATCAAAGATGCATCTTACAATATTACCTGTAGAAGTAAATCATCAAGGCCCCCTTCAGTGCTTTGTAGGACAGTCGTCTCTCTCCTGCAAGATACAAGTGTCCTTAGTTTTTTGCTCATTCTCCTGCAAGCTTAATGCTATAATAAACATTTATAAATAACATCTATAAAACACACAAAGTGCATATTGACATATGGTAATACAATCTACCTTTACTGAGCAGATGTTCATGGCGTTTTTCATCAAATAATGAAAGTAGTATGTCTCTCTGTTTCTGGAATTCAGACAATAAGTCATCTTTTTCTTCTGATTCTGATTTGGCCTTTGGTATTTAAAATGAAGACAAGTTTTAGAATTCAACTGGGAAAATTAAGCACTTGAATGACTCATTATGCAACTTTTATTTAAATAAATACTCTGAAGTTTGCATCTTAAATGTTAGAACTGTATTTTCAAATAAGATACATGATTCACTGTCCTTTGAAAAGTACAATTACCAAGAAATGTACAATTAAACAGATTCCAGCACAACTCAGATAAATGAGTATTCAAACAAACGGGCAATTTATCACTGTCTTGGTCTAGAGGCCTTAAAAAAGTTTAATAATAATTTGTTTGAAGACTGATTTGTTTTCAAAGCAAAAAAACTACATCCTTGCAGAGCCGTGGGTAAGAAAATTGTAAATAAAAATGTTTAGGTAAGTTAGAAAGTGATAAACAGATATACACAGGAAGTTGATTAATTTTTTTTTTCATTAAAAATGAAGAAATTAAAGATTTATTATTATTTAAAGCTACAGGTCTTAAGATAGGGATTTTCTGGTGTTTATTTGCCAGTGCAATTCAAATGATCACATTGCCGTATACAGTTAAACCGAAATAGACTGTTTATAGTGACAATCCACATCAACAGCTCAGGAACCAAAACTTCATATTTACTCTGGATTGTAGATTCAAGTACTAACTAAAGGTGAAGTTGCAGTTTTAGTAAAATCAACTTCAGCCCTTCCATTGATACTAATCCATCCCTTTTGCAATCAAAATCATCCATGTATCTCATGCATCTCATCTTAGATGTCAAATTTAAAAAAAAAATCCATACTTCCTGAAGAATTTGCAATTTTTTCTGCTTCTTGCAGAGAAGACTGAAGAAGATTAAGTGAAGTGAGAAACTTTGAGCGAGCCAAAACTTAAATTTATGTCAGATCATCATTTTGCCATATGTCTTTGCTCATAGGTAGTTCAAGACTAACTACATACCTGTATCAAGGCAAATTCCTCTTCTAGACCTTTTAAAACATTCACTTCAAATTGTCCCCAGAAATCAAATTCTTCTGCATCGAGTCCTGGAGTTCTTTCCAGCCATGCCTTTAATAATAATAGTAGTTATAGCAGTAGTAATAATAATAATATGTTCAAATAACAACAGTGCAATTGCATTATGCTGGAATTACAAGTTATAGCAACATAAATTATGCTACTACAGTTCTAGTTTAGTATCCTGTAGAAGTGCTTATTGCTAAATTCAGCATGTCCATGCAGATGATTTACACCTGCATAATGCTGCCATACCAACCCCCTCAGGCTCCAGATTGTGTGGCCAGTGTTGGAAGACAAAAGCTGTCTCATTCTGAGGATATCTTTAAAATAAACTACAGAAAACCAAATCTTACTCCACATATACATAGGGTAACAGTAATGATGAATCTCAGAAGGAGGACATAGAGCCATCTATAGTTTGTAACCTCTCCAATAGCCATCACTAATAGTGGGACTATTTTTGAAGTTTTCATCCCAAAAGATCTTATAGTCGTGAAAAGCAATGCAAATGAAACAGTACATTTACATTCTTAGCTCACACTTCCCCAATGCAATTTACTAATTGAACAGCCAGAATTTTCAGAGGAAAGGGAGATGTTGTGAAAAATCAGTTGGTTTACTAATAACTAACTCTCTTTCATGCAAAATTTGGTAAGAATCCAAAACAAAACTGACAGGGAATTTGCCAACATGTTTGCTTCTCTTGAGGTAGGAGAATTTGTATACAAATTTGTATACTGTAGAACAGTAATAAAGGACATTCTTGGGAGATGGGGGAAAATGAAGCAAGGTCTAAGACAGACACTGTTACCTCCACAAGTTGCAGTAGTGTTGGTTCTTGCTCTGATTGAAGCAGTAGTTCATAATCCTGTCCCTTGAAGTTATCACGGTAATGCCTCCTGTTATAAGGCACTCTCAGACTTTGGGGAACACCAATCTTGTTCTCTAGCAACCGAAACTGCAAGCTCTGAAAACCTGAGGCTGGGCTTAGGTGGTATCTTTGGGAACAAAAGAAAAGAAGATACAAAAATGCAAGCTGTTATTTTACAATGGTAGATTTCTCTTGTTCTCAAAAAACCCCCCATATTTCACATCTGAAGAATGTCAAATAGCTATCTGAGGATTTTTTTTTATATGACTGCATTTAGGAAAAGGGAAAAAACCAAGCAATTTTAATGCAACTACAGTGTATGTATAACAATCTTATTTTCTAGTTCTATATTGTTTGTGCATACACAGGTAGTGCAAACATAAGTGTGTGAATTTGTGCTTCAGATGTACAGGTAGCAATATTAATGAATTTCATTTCCTTTCCAAATAGACTAAGCAGCTTCACCCCAAATAGCTGTTACAAAAATTTTCACTGCATAACGTGCCAATGAATGCATTTTTAATAGTCTTGATATACAGCATAATTCCTATATATTATTACATATAATAGTATATACATGCAGTATATATATATATGCAATATTGTATATTGCCTTATTCTATACAGTAGAATAATGTTCAGAAAAACTCCCAGTGGATTTTTTTTTTTTGAGGGATTCATTAATAGGAGTCTTTAAGACTTAAACCATCTGACTGTGCTGAAATGCAATTACTAATAAAAGTAACCTGAAATCCCACATTGCTAGATAATCGTAATGCATTTTGAATTGTAAATACAAGACTTGACAGAGACAAGTAAACATAAGATGAAATCAATGATGCATCAAATGACAGTATGTGGAAAAGCTGAAGCAGGTATGGATCAAAACAGATGACTAGCCCATGGATTTCCTCTGCTGCAGTGTAATGCTAGTTGATACAGATATTTCAAACTTCAAACAAGTGAAGAAAAATTGTAGTTTTCTGCTCTTTTTATTCGGGAACATTAAAAGGTAAAAGGGAAAGGGTACCAAAATGCAGAAGTGGATGGGATGCTGGATAGCACTGAGGTCACAAGTGACACAAGCAGGAGAAGAACAGGGAAGGCAACACAGTGGATGAAGCTGTCACACATGGTAGTGTGGTGGAAGGACCTTCCCTTAGTGAGGGAAGAGAAGAAAATGCCATGGGAGAAGTGACACAAGCCAAAGGATCCTAGAGAAAGCCTGGGCAGAAGGCAGAAGAGCTACCCACCATCCAGCCCAGCAATACATTCTGCTTCTACTGGACAGCAGAAGTTATTGGGGGGAAAAGGAAAGGGAACAGCAATGCTTTCTTCAGCCACTTGAAGCCTCCAGCACTGCAGACCCAAGGAAACACCATGCAAACCAAGCCAGCTGAAATACCTGTTTGATAATCTAGAGAGAGTGCATTTCTCTCACCCAAGCACTTCTGTGATTTGCCATACAACAAGACTTCAGCTCTGCATGCCAAGTTTCAACTAAACTGCTAACAGAACCGTGAGATATTTCTGTTTTTTCTGCTGTTTTAACTTTTGACTCTGAAACCAGTCAGCAGCATGGAAGCATCAACAATTCACTCGTACTTCTTTGCAGAACACGCTGCACTCATACTCAGACTCAGTTTCGTAACTGACC
This sequence comes from Picathartes gymnocephalus, assembly GCA_013390045.1. Lineage (NCBI taxonomy): Eukaryota > Metazoa > Chordata > Aves > Passeriformes > Picathartidae > Picathartes > Picathartes gymnocephalus. The sequence goes on from WEKY01024151.1 coordinate 66,536, forward strand.
CTTGCACTTTAACGTCATGTTTGCCTCTCCAAGGTCAGCTCTCAGCTGGCTGAAACACACCAGCACACATGCAAAATTCACAATCAGTTCTAAGGGTGGGAATTACCAGTTTGTGGATTGCTGTGGAGGAATAATAAGTCTTTACCTGAAATCAAAGAAGTCCAATGCAGTCATAGTTTCCAAAACTGAGAACTGTTCCACAAGTAATTTCAGAATCAGTGAAATTCTGTTCATTCGAGTAATAACCTTCAGCATGTTCCTCTCATCTCTTACCTGTAGAAAAAATACAGATCATAACCAGACAGAATGGTGTTTTCTCTATATTCAGCCTAGTTGTTTCAGGTCTTTTCACTGTTGTATATCACTATAGTTCCCAAGTCCTTCCCATGTGAAATCCATTGCAGCAGAATCTCATATAGAATAGAGCACTCTGGTTTTAACAGAAAACTGAAACTAATTTTCAAAGATTGAAATCCATTTTTTTCTGACTGATGTTACATTACAAGTAGGCCTATCATATAGGGGTTTTTCTTTTCTAGGTTTTTGACTAAAATAGAAGTCAAAGAAATTAAATTCTAAAGCAAAATAATTTATAGTTTCCAATAATTACAATAACATTGTAAATTTATATAATATGAAAATTATATAATTTCTGTTATAATTATTTGTAGAATAATTTCAATTCTTGTTCTATTCTACAAGACATAAGGCAGGTATGGAAATTAATTAAAAGTTGAGAAGCAAAAGATTCTGAGCACACCAGGAGAGCACATCTATGACATGTTCAAAAATGTGCATTATCAAGCAGAAAAGAAGAGAAAAGACTACATCTAGTGGGAGATAGAAAATATTAAATAGAAAACACAGAAGTTCTTTTCTTGGCTATTGTCATGGTTTAAAAAA
>WEKY01024154.1:0-12883 GCA_013390045.1 Picathartes gymnocephalus
GACCACCCAGCTGGAAAGCAGCTCTGCACTAAATCCTAGAGGTCCCATTGGACTAGAAGTTAACCATCAATGAGGTTGTTAAAGTAAGCACCCAAGAGTAATAAAATGATAAAATGGCAGAATGGAGAGTAATGGTTCAAATTTTTTAATTTTTTTTGGGGGGGGAGGGTGTGTGTGTGTGTGAGTGTCTGTATATCATATGAGGTTGGTATTATTAAACACATTTTCTTCCCTACACCTTCTGGGATTTTATAAATGCAAACTACATTGCACTATTTTGCTCAGATTTGTAAAATCTGCTGGTAACATTTGAAATAAAGTTTTTAATGATTACTTATAAATACATAGCAAAATATAAGAAATTACAGGATTGGTCTTGTAAGTAGAATAAATATAACCTCCTTTGATGCTACAGCACTTGTGCACTTTTTATTCCCTTGACAGCTCTTTCTTTTTCAGGTTAATCCCCCAAAACAGTCAGACAACTGAGTTCTCCCTGTATTCCACTAGAAGCATTAGGTTTTCCCTTGTATTTGTTAAAAGCTGGGTATATTTCACTCAGAACTACTAGATGTGCTGTTTGTAGGAACTGTATTTCAGAATTGTAAAACAAAATTCAAGGTTGAAACACACTCTCAGGAAAGAAAAAGTTACCCACATAATAAAGAACTTCAAGACAGGGGAGAGGACCTCCTTTTCTGCTTCCTTTTTTGGTTTTCCTTTGAAAAGCAATCAGATAGATCAAACCAAACCCATGAAACACAAAAAATGGAAAGTCCCAACATGGTTAGATTAGCAATCAAACAGTTATACTCAGAAGTGTATGCCTGAACAAATCTCTTCCTTTTCTACAGTACTAGATCTTATTAAACAAATGGAACATTAAGTAATGACAATAACCCAGGACTGTAGTAAATGTAAAATACAGACAAATAAACACGTAAAAGCTATGGTCTTTCACGTGCAAATGTTAAACGTTTACAGTTGCCTTTAAAACTAAATGAGAGAGAAAACTTTGAATACAAAGAACACTAATTCTCCCATCAGTGAGACACAGTGGCATCTTACTGGAAGATAAGCATAACAAAAAAAAAGTTACTGAGGTTTTCAGTGAAAAATAATGCCTTTGTTCAATGACATAATAGTGGATAAATGTCAGCTACTTAGAACATCAATAATGTTTTGTGTTTTTACTGAGAATAACAAAGCTGATTTAAGAGCATTCTCAAATAAGGGAATGAGCTAACACACTAGCTTTAGCGATGGTTTCCTCTACTGATGGACAAGGTGGCATATGGTCAGCAGAAAAAATTCTTAAAACAAACACCTTTATATGGGTCTCTGCTATTTTTCAGTCTACCCACCTTCTACGCAAGAAAACTTCACATGCCTCCCCCTTTTTACTTCAATGGAGTACTTATATTGAAGTATAGCCAAGTATAAGTATGTATATGAAAGGTTTATATATGTATAGACATATATACATGCAGTATGTATAGCCAAGAACTAAAGAGAACAGATATACTCTTCCTTAGGTGTAATATGATTTTGCCTGAGTGAGAATGCTTAAAACAAAGCATCTGTTATCATCTATATTAAATAATTGCAGTAACACTTTTAAATTAAAAAAATTATTCCCACTTTTCAAATGATTAAACATGAAGTATTGTTCCTTTTATGAAACCAGAATTAAGTATTAACTGCCAAAAGCAGAAAATGAACTTGATGTTAGTCTTTCAAGATATATAATTTTTTTTGTTGTTGTTCTAATAGCAGCATGTAGATTTAAAGCACTTTATCCAGTCTCCTCTTCATCCTCCTCAGTTACCTCCTTTTTATGTACTTTGTCATCTCACAGCTATTCAAATAACCATTGTTATTTGAAACCTCTTACATATTGTTTTTAGGGAATCTAGCCCGCTCTTAGAGGAACATTTCAATAGACTTTAATGCCATGTTTCACTGCACAGGATTTGAATGCTTTCACATAAACTCTTTAGGTGCCGTTTTTTTTGGTTTTGTTTGTTTGTTTGTTTGTTTGTTTGGTGTTTTGGTTTGTTTTGGTTTTGGTTTTGTTTTGTTCTGTTCTGTTTTTGTGGTTCAGATGTACCTCTATCCAATAAGTGACTGTAGGTACTAGCACTCAAAGAATTCAGATTTTTAAAGGAAAGACTGCAATATTGTAGTTCAGATGGAGCATTTGTACAATTTTTCTTCCACACAGTATTTAGGATTATTTTGATCTCTGCTCTTACAACCACCTCTTCTTTTGTTTCTATGTAAATGCCAGGCAATATGACATGCGGGGAGAAATATTCATGGCATACTACCAAGAAGTTTGCATACTGTGAATAAGAGACACACTGATCTTTATTGAAAAAAAAAAACCACCAAACTCGAAAAGCATAATTATACTTTCAGAGGGTATTAGCACTTGTGCAACACATCCTCTCTAACTGTGAGTCAAATTGCATGTGGTTTTCACTACAAGAGAGCCTGTACTGGATTGGACCCTATTTGAAAACAAAGTTGTGAAAACAGTTTAAATCAGGGTGAGACTATAACGCTATTTTTATGTCTATTGAGTGGAAATCTGAAAAGGTTGAAATGTTTCTTAAAATATATAGAGGCTTTGGCATTTGGCTTTGCTCTGTGTTACCCTCTCAAGATATCTGAAGAGATTCAAGGGACTGAACGGACCTTTTTAATTATGACAGCATATTGTATTTACTATGAAACATGAAAATCAAAACAGAACTGAACTATTTCAAATTAACACAAACATTTCTTTCTCAAAGCAACAGCGTCTTAAGCAGTCAAAGCAAGGGTGAGTTGATATTCCTCTTGGGTTCCACAGCTTGAAAATGTGATGCACCCACAAGCTTTTGAAATGGTTCAGTATTGACTACTTTGCATTACCCTGATATTCCACGGAAATGACTCTTCTAAATCGAGTGGGTCTGCACAGGAACACTGTTCGCAGGCTTTGTTCCTTATCTCACCTAAATAGACTTTAAGGAATGACACATCCCATCTGGATTTCTTAGGTTTCTTTCATCCTTCATCCCCCATTTCTACGAGCAGAGGGAATCAGTTCTTGAAAAATGAGATTACTTATAATAGGTAAAAAGAAAAGATTGTCCCCCTCTCCTCTGCTCTGCTCTGGGGAGACCCTGCCTGTAGTACTGTGTTCAGCTCTAGGGTCCTTATTATAAGAAAGATGTGGATCTGTTCGAGCAAGTCCAGAGAAGGCCACAGTGAGGGTCAGAGGGCTGGAGCTCCTTTGCTATGGAAATGGGCTGAGAGAGTTGGGGGTGTTCAGCCTGGAGAAGAGAAGGCTCCGGCGAAGCCTTAGAGCCCCTTCCAATACTTAAAGGGACTCCAAGAGCTGGAGAGGAGCTATTGCAACAGCATAGAGTGACAGGACAAGGGGAAATGGCTTTAAATAGTCAGAGGGCAGGGTTAGATTAAATATTAGGAAGATATTCTTCACTGCAAGGGTGGTGAGGCCCTGGCAGAGGTTGCCCAGGGAAGCCGTGGTTGCCCCATCCCTGGCAGTGTTCAAGGCGAGGTTGAACAGGCCTTGGAGCAACCTGGGATAGTGGAAGACGTCCCTGCCCATGGTAGAGGGGTGGAAATAGATGATCGTTGAGTTCCCTTTTAACCCAAACAATTTTGTGGTTCTTTCTATGATTCCATGAATTGCCGAGTTAACTTTCCATATTTTTATCAATTTTCAATATTTCTATTAGCCTTTTCTTTTATGCTGTTCCTATTTTAAAACAAAATAAAGCACTGAGCTGCAGTTAACATCAGTGATTTTCTGGATTTGGACAACAGTCTACAATATTAAATTTCCATAACACTAAAGACTCTGGAGAATTAATTAATAAATAATTACAACACGGCATTGAGTTAAGAGGAGTTATCCTTTTGAGGCTTGTTTAATTCATCATTATACATGATCCGTAATATTGAAAGATACCTTGCTAATCTGTGAACAAAACAGCAGAGAAAAAACGTAACTTTTAAGGAAGGCCAAGGAAGATGTGACAAAAAAATAACAGTGAAGGTACAAAAAATAACAGTGAAGGTACAAAAAATACAAGCAAAGGTACAAAAATAAAACTAAGAGAATAATGTTTCCCATTTCCCTTCTTCCCCCTCCATTGGGGGGAAGTGTGGTAATGGGTTTCATGGCACAGCTGAGCAACCCTCCTTTCAGGTATGGGCCTGTCTTGGCCCTTCATATGAATTGCTATCACCCTGTAAGGTATTTAAGGAAGCAAGGTGGAGACAGGCAGCTCCTACTGGTTTAATACAGCCATTTTTACATCTGAAACATGGTATCTTGTACCCTGTGGCTGGATTAAAGTCTATGTTAACAGGATTGCTGTTTTCCAATTAATCTCACCAATTTAAGAATTAAGCAGTTTGTAATGTGTAAAACTCTTGATGTGACACTGATAATAAAGTTTTCATATTGCTTCTTATGGAATTGTTGGTACAGTACTCTCACTATAGTACTGTAGAGCAATTCATCTGAGACCTTGCTTCTCCACTGACATGGTACTACTCTCAAATATGCCATATTTTCTGATAGGTAGGATTTGCTTTAATTTCTTCCTAGAGTCTGATATGATCCATGATCTTAAGTTATGTGATGAGGCATGGTCAAGGTCTAACAAAAATAGTGTATATTCTAGCTATGTTGGCATCCAAACTGAGGGATAGAAAAAGGTAGAATATGGCCAAACACTGGTATTCTTACAAGGAGGTAATGTCAGGTATTCCTGTTGTCCAGGTACTTTATTCCTTGGGAAACAGAGGTGATGCCAATAGGTGGATTGGCTGGTTAGGACAGTAGAGTGGTTGAAAGGGTGAGAAAGCAAAGGAGGAAGGCAAATGCAGAATTACTAGACAGTTTGGCACAGATGTAGCTAAACAAATTTCTGTCAATGCAAATTTTCATTCCCACAAGAATACATTTTCCAGAGGAAATCTGAGTTACAGATATGTGAGTTCAGTTGTAGACTGGAACAGTAACTTGTGCACTATTGTAAATCACATACACAAGCCTATAACCTTTTCAATTATTATCTGTTTTAATTGAGGCATGGAATAGCCAGGCTTTCAAAGGCAAGCCAAATTAAGAGTAGCAGGTTACCGTAGGAGGTGATCTGTCAGTCCTCCACTTCCCTGCTAATACACAAAATCTCAGAAGCACCTGAAGCATTCTTTGTGAGTGAGAAGAAACACTGTCTTCTCTTGTGCAGATGTAACATGTGTTAATCTGCTGCTACAGAGAGATCTCTCCCTACAGTGAAAACCAGATTTAAAAGATGGAGCAGTAGGCTCAAATACCTACATAGTGAAGACCAGTGAAGACCACTGCCAGCTCTAAATCCATCAGAAAGAGACTGTAACCTTGTCTGAAATCTGCCAGTCTGACTTTGTTCCTCTGGGAATTGCTGACCACCATCTGGCATGAATTTAGGCAGAAGCCAGAACACTTTATTCCCATAAAGGTGCCCCTATGCTCACCTGTTGCAGGGACTAGATGTGCCTATTCCTTGTGTATGCCAAGGCAACTCCTCGTTTCCTTTTTACTATGTACACTGCAATTTCTCATTAGTTAGAAGGATACTAGTATTTAGCCTTCCCTAACTTTTTATTCACTGTGCTAGACCCTGCTACTGTTATAAGCACGTATACGGCTGTTTACACAGTACAATTTCCAAAATACAGTCAAAGCCTTGTGTGTTCATATTATATACGCTGATATGATATGCTTCTCCAAACAGCTCTCTTTCACTGTTTTACAGAAATAAAGTTAGAAAAATCAATGTGTCATTGCTCATTATGAGGCAATGGATATCCCTGTAAATTGTGCAATATCAGTGAAGGTTGCAAAGCTATTCACAGGCGCTGAAAAGGCAGCAAATGAACAACTACATACCAGCACATCTTGGAAAATCTTAAATTTAAACAGCGTTAATGAGTTAGCATTTAAATGTCATATGAAACTAGTATTATTTGTAGCTAACTGCTGCTACAATAATTGCCCTGATGTAGCAGATGCCATACATCAGATACCATGTTTGAACTTCCCATTTTCATAATGATCATGAATGTCATGTTGAAGCATATCTATAAGACTTCTATACCTTTCAAAGCAAATGGCTTCAGCATTATCACCATTAAATCCTTAGGTACCTCTGATTGAAATAGAAGAGTGAAATGAAAGCTAGTTTAATTGCTTAATACCTTTTAGAATTCAATCTGCAGAAAGTTAAAATTGAGTAATCACTGTGCAAGTATGTTTAGGTTATTCTAGAATGTGTTACATCACTCCTTAAAACTATAGACTACATATGTTCCTACTCCCAGTAGTTTCATTCTCTGGAACTGATTTCAAAGTCAGCAACAGAAATACAACTAGCTTAAACAAATTGCTTCATACAAGTAAATTCTATCATAAGCAATAAGCGTAATAGTAAAGGGAAAGAGTGCTAAGTAGACTATGTCAGAAGTAAATGTTTAGATTGACACATTATAAAGTCAAGAAGTTTTAGGAGTCTGGGCAGTTATACAATATAAACCATAGCATTTTACCTCTTAAATCTTGCAGTTAGATTAATTCAGTGTCTTAAGTAATAGAATCCTGTAACAAAAATAGCTAAGAATCAGAGTTAGGACATTGGATTTTAACAATTGATTACCTCTTTATAATTAAGAAACATATCTTAATGGAAAAATTCATCCCATCATGGAAGACATATAGAAACAAAACTGTAAGTAAAAGAATAGGACACCTAAACTATCCCAGTGTAACATATGAAGGAACTTGTTCCATGTGAGTATATACATAAAGAAATAGGAACCTTCATATACAGAATGGATGCTTTAGATGTGTAAATAGACAGTTACTCATTTTGCAAATACATTTATATATCTCACATGCAAATTCTAGTTTCTGTACAGTCAGTAAGCATACACAGAAGATTTGATGGCACCATGTGAGCAGACATTTTAAAACATAATTGGCTTCATACAGACCTGATCTCCAGGAAATTAGACCTGGCTACATCTTAAATAAAGAAACATTTGTTACATGAATCAGCATTTTCTCGCCTTACTTTTCAGTCTTTAATGACAAAATTAATGAAGAAGTTAATTTTAAAATGTAGGTCAAAAAGAATTGATTTTTTTTTCCTGGTAACTTACATGGAATTTTTTTCCCGGAAAATTGCATGAAAATTTTAAATTCAAAATAACTTCCACTATTATTATTTTGTAAGCTTCATTATATAAACATTCCTTGAAAAGACCAATATATAGCTTACATATTGCACTGCATTATATTACAGCTACATCTAGAATTTTACTCTTTAATTGCTCTATTAAGCAAGACATCAATTTCTACCATCAATGCAGAATATGAGCCTGTTGACTAATACGTGCATTAAAGATTTTTGTTGATTTTTATAAGTTATACATATAGCTATGCCTGATAGAAATATCCTTCATTTAAATACAAGATATAGGTAGATGTTTTATATTAAGTCATTGGAACTAATAACCACAAACTGAGAAATTATTTTATTGAAATCCGTGATAAAGATGCATTCCCCAATGGTGTTATTAACTGTTTATTTAAAATTTTTAGAGTAAACAGCACAAAAAATTACCCAAATTCAAAATGAAAGGTAGTCCTCCATGCAACAGCTGGGTTTATCCTGCACAGGTTTTCCTGTTTGTTCATTCTTATAATGCTTTTTTCCTTTCCCTGTAGAAACACCTATACAAACATCCAAAGGATACCTAAGCAGCTGCAAAAATACAAATACATTTGTCAGCATGTAACTTTTTTCCATCAACAGCCACAGATATATTGAAGAAACCTAAGCTCCATCATTACTAAGAACCCTTATGAAAGTTAGATGTAATTAACTAAGCAGGGAAATTACTACATGCAAATATTTTTATGTTTAAAATAATAAAAAATAGCTGTCCTTTGCAACTCAGTTTTTAATTTCTTCTTACGGAAAAAAACTCAGTAACTAACAAATCAGCTTCCAAATATGAGGATAATTTTAGTGTTGTTTAAAATGTAACATAATTGTTCACTGTATCTATACATGGAGTCAGTATTTACAGGCTCATGGGAGAATCCAAACATGCTTTATATGACGGTATAAATTATAAATATAGGTAAGTATAAACAGCAAGGTTTCTCTTGCATTTAAACACAGACGATAATATGGAATTTTAATAAAAGGATCACAGCCAGCAAGAAAGACTGACAGAGCAATCATGTAGCACGTTTTTGTATGCTACTAAAGTTAAAGGGGTGTTGGGTTGACAGGGTGTCATGGTTTAAAAGCCCAGCAAGCAGCCAAGCCCCAGTCAGCCACTTGCTCACTGCCCCACCAGCAGGACTAGTGAGAGGACTGGAATGGTAAAAGCCAGAAAACTTGTGGGCTGAGATACCAACAGTTCAACAGGGAAAGCAAAAACCATGCACACAAGCAAAACAAGGAATCAATCCACTGCTTCCTAAGGGAAGGCAGTTGTTCAGCCATCTCCAGGAGAGAGGGCCCCATCACATAAAATGGTGATTTGGGAAAAAAAAATGCGATCACTCCGAATGTTCTCCCTCTTCCTTCTTCTTATCTCTATCTTACATACTGAGCGTGATGTCACATGGCCTGGAACATCCCTGTGGTCTGTTGGGGTCGCCTGTCCTGGTTGTGTCTCCTCCCAGCTCCCATGCACCCACAACTTCCTTGCCAGCATGGCAAGTGTATGATAAGCAGAAAAAGCCTTGGCGCTGTGCAAGTCCTGATCAGCGGTAACAAAACCATCTCTATATTACTAACCCTGTGTTCAGCACAAATCCAACACACAGCTCATATCAGCCATGAAGAAAATTAACTCTACCCCAGGTGACACTGGCACCAGCATGTAAACTTGAACTCATAGAGAAAAGGAAAAACGCTGGTGCTGCTTAATTAACTATTATATACTAAAAAAGACAGCAAATTTGTCAGAGAGGACACTGACAAGGACAAAGACATCTGTGAAAATCTCATATGAAAAAATCACAGTGTTTCAAAACAAATAAGATAAATATTCTTAAGTGTGCTCCCACTTGCCTTCTGTGTGCTAAGATAATATGCGTCCACCTCTGTGATTGAAACTTACATCTATACTGGTTTTATTTCTTTTAATCTCCAACACACTTGAAGATTGTGACTGGCAACTAACAGTATCTGTCTCTGGAATGCCGGATCCATGACTTGCAGTTTGGGTTCCATTTTACTGACCAGTTTCATCCAGTCTCTAGATTAGATCTTGAATTTGGTTGGTTTGTAAATTAAAACCCAGCACTGACAACTCCAAGTTAGAACCAACCCAGGGCTGTGTAAATTCATATACTTTTTCAACTGTTTAAAAAACAAAAATAAAGGTACTGATCCAGCAGTAATTTCCTAATGAATTTCAAATTCATACTCACTCTCAAGATAGAATAAAATTTCTTTAAGTATAGTCTTTTATCTGTGCTTAACTCATCTCCAGCTTAAACATTTGCTTGAAAAGATACCAAACTATGCAGGAGCAAAATCAGTAGGGACAAAAGGTTATGGAAGAATTTGGAGTTTGAAAGTGATGATTTCTCATGTAACAAAAATTTTCGCAAAAATCAATAATAATAAAAAATTCATTAACCAAAAATACCACTTGAAAACTATTGAACTCTTAAAATCAAGGGAACTATTTCAAAAGTCTCTTAGCATTGCTTATTTATTAAGAGATTCAATACAAACAAAATAGTCAAAGGAACAAAAATTTCTAATTTGTACCATGAATATGGAAAAACTGACAGGACAGACCCAAAATTAAATATGAAAGCAGTGATGATGAGTGTTCAATGATGATGATCAGTCTGTGATCAGAGTCAGCTTTATTCAATAAAAACAAAATATAAACATGATAGAAGTATAGAATTTAAGCCACTGGAAATAAAAATATGGATAATCAAGTTCTTGCCCAAATTCTGCCCACCTTTCCACCTCCTCACCAATACATGCAGCATGACAGCTATGCAGGTAGGAAGAAACGGCACTCCCTGTAACTGTTTATTTTGTACCTGTGGGAGAACAAGCGGAAGAACTGGAATAGTTGGAGTATTCCATGTTCTTCATCATGGGAAAGCTGCTTTCTTATCACTCCATCCTGTGACAGAAAGACTGAAAATTCCTCTGCTGCTATTAATTTCTGAAAAATGATAACACTCTGGAAAAGCGGAAATAAACTGTGCTCAGGTAGAAGAGAGAAGCAGGAAATAAGGAGTGAAAGGGAAGGTTTTGTGGTATTTGTATCTACTATCCAAGCAACACCTTCTCTTTTAATAACTGAAATACTTAGTGTCACACTTTATGTGGTTTTTCACCCTAATAAGCATTTAACAGCTTTCAAATGTTGTAAGAAACCGTAACTGATTCTCTGATACATCCGTGAAATAGCTTTATATTTTAGTGATGAAGAATGAATAACCTTGCTCAAATTACTTGCCCAATGCCATGCAAATCAGTGACAAATCCAACCTGAATACCTGAGTCCCTAATCAGGTATACATCCGCCTGGAATGTCTCCCCCACTGTCACTGTTCTCACAATATGTACTATTAAATTAGATCAAACTAGGAAACATGCAAATGCACTTTTCAGAGAATGTAGCCTGACACCATTCTGACACAGCAGGGATGAAGGACTGACTAGTGTCATTCACATCAGGGATTTCAGAAAAAGACGTATTTGCAGAAGCTCCAGAACTATCAAGAAAAATATCCTTACACTTGCCCCTTCATTCAAGTGAATCCATTTAAAAAAAAGTCCCACGAAGACTTGTAGCTCTAGTTTTGAGTAGACCTGAGAGGAGCAGGGAGTTGGACTAAACGATACTTATAGATCACTTCCAATCCGAGATATTTCATGATTCTAAAGAGGGAGTCGACTTCCAAGGCTTAAGAAGTGACACAAGTTGATGTATATAACCTGCAGCACCAAGGGACTCGGGATGGCAACTTTGCCCGCAAAATGAACAGAAAAGAGAGGTAACAGCTCAGCTGATATTACTAGGAGCTCTTTCTCCGCAGAATCCTTTTCAAATTTAAAACTGTTCCCATCAAAATAAACCTCCTGAAGGAGTGTCGCAGACACATTACTCGCTACTGAGTGAAATTCTTAGCACAGCTCTCCTTCTAGTCCCCATGCCCCCACACACATGCTGCTGCCCAGGAAGGCACTTAGAAAAACTTGCCTCATAAAGGGAACCTTGTAAATATATACACTGTTATTACTATATTCAGGTTTATTGCTACTACTACAGTGACAAGGTTGTGTTAAAAATATTTTGTTTAGAAATCTGTGAGGGAAAGCAAGAAAGCAGTAAAGGGAAACCCACAGAGAGAGCAGCCTACAACATTCTTTGGAACTACAATTTCTTAAAGCAGAAAACCAGCAGTAAATGGATGTATTTCAATGGTATAAACTGAGGGCTAGGGTCAGCTTCTCTTTTCACTGTGATCCTGGGCACAACATCAGCATAATTCCACATATCTTAGCAGTGTAACTTGGAAGCAGAGTTTGCCCTTGGAAGAAAAGATATGAAACAATTTCAGCAGATAAAAAGACCTTGAAAGCTGTGAAAGTGGGAGCAGTATTTTGTTTTAGTGGCCTCAGGAAAAATTCACTTAATACTTTTGGGTAATGCAAAGCTTTGAAAACCTGAATGTTTAGATGCCTTCTGAGAACTGTAGAGAGACATGCAAGTGTCAACGTGCTGCTATATGTCAGCTCTTTTAACACTGGGAGGAAAAAAATAAAATCTAAAGCTATTTACATATTGTATTGCCTGGTAATGGTAATTACATGATGTCTACTTGATCCCAGAGGTACTTAGTGTGAAGTGAAGCTGATGTAGCAAGTAAACCCACTTAAGAGAGAAAAAATGGTTGATGATAAAGGTAGGTATAGGTTTGTGGAAAGCGGGCTTGCAAGCTTGAGTAACATGAAAAAAAATACAATTTTGGGGAAGTACAGAGTAAACTAGCAATGGAGTCACAGTTCTTACAAGGATGTATCAGTACCACCAGGATGTATTTTTCTAATTTATTTTCTTAGAATAGAATCAGAATCATTAGGTTGGAAAATACCGCCAAGGTCATCGAGTCCAACCATTAACCTAACACTGACAGGTCCACCACTAAACCATGTCCCATCGCATCACATCTACGTGGCTTTTGAACACTTCAGCAGATGGTGAGTCCACCGTTGCCCCAGGAGCCTCTTCCAGTGCTTGACTACTCTTTCAATGATTTTTTTTTCCTAATATCCTGTCTAATCCTCCCTTGACAAAACCGATTCCACTTGTTCTATCAATACCTGAAGAGAAGGTGTAGTGAGGTGAAGACTGGTTCCTTCTACTGTGCCTGCAATGACAGGACCAGGGGGAATGGTCTCAAACCGAGACGGGGGAGATTCAGATTACACAGAATCATACAGAATAAGCTGAGCTGGAAGGCACCCCATGGCGTTTCTTTACTATTAGGGTGGTCAGGTATGGGAACACGTTGCCTAAGGAGGCAATGGAGTCATCATCCCTGGGGGTGTTCAAAGGCAGAGCGCTAGGTCATACGGGTTCAGGGTTACAGTGCTCAGGTTGGGTTGAGTTAGCGGATCCTTCCCTAGTTCCGCCGTTCCCAGCCCCTCGGCCGCGGAACGAGCCCTTTGTTTCCCTGGCAAGCACGGCCGCGCTCACCGGTGCCCGCCGCCCGGCACCGCCGGGCCGGGGCCGCGCCGCCCGCGCAGGCGCGGAG
>WEKY01024154.1:13251-35956 GCA_013390045.1 Picathartes gymnocephalus
GCCGCCGCCGCCGCCCCCGCCCCCGTTGGCCGGGGGGCTGGGGACAGTGGACGAGGGAGACTCGCTGGACGGGCCGGAGTACGAGGAAGAGGAGGTGGCCATTCCGCTCAACGCGCCCCCCACCAATCAGTGAGTACCCGCCGCCCCCGGCTCAATCCTTGTGGGGAGTGGGTACCGCGCCGCCGGGCCCCCACCGCTAGCCGGGGAAAGTGTGTGTCAGACTCGGCTCGAAGTCTCGCAGAAGTTCTGCGTCCCAGCCCCCCGCCTTCCTTCCCTTCTCCGGTTCCGTTCCAGCAGGAAGGCTGCTTCACGGAGACACTAACCGGGGTCTGCGAAGGGCAGCCCACCGCAACTCGGGAGGGTGAGCGGCGGCAGCAGGGAGGTCGGGCTTCTTCCCCTTCACCTGCAGCTGGTCCTCCGGTACTGAGTGGTATCAGTTCATGGGAAAAAGGCGGTTGAGTTTGTTTTTTGCAAGTTTTCATAGCAGTACTGCAGGCTGCCAGGAAGAGTCAGCTATTGCGGTTGTGGTTTAAGCTACCTGTTGGGGAGACTTTTCCAGTCACTGGTAGCCACTTCTCAGTAGAGCCATAAACTTAATTTCTGTAAATAGATAAAAAACCCTATCCATGACATAAAGTACTTTATATACCATATCATCATTTTGTATTGCATTGCTTTCTGCTGAAAAAGAAGGAAGGTAACTTACCTTTTCCATTTCATATAGAAGCACAGCGAAAGTAGTGCCCACATATTTGATCTTTTTAAAAATTCATGCCATCTTGAACCATGGATTTAAAATTAATGAAAACAATTTCTAATTTTAAAAGTGTTAACAGAGGGATAGTTTTATAAATGTTTTAGCTGCCTTGCTGCTCAGCCAATTTAAAGTTGTTTTCATTTAGATTATGCTTGGAGAGAGGAGACATTTGGAATAAATTGTAAACTTATAGTTAGGTTTTATTGCGTTTATCCATACATCAGGTTAATTTGATTCCTGCAGTGCTGGTAATAGGAAGAATCTTGCACTAGAGGCAGACTAGTTCTGTGTTGATGTTGTGTGAAATATCAGATACATAGAGTCCATGTAATTAATGAATACTCTAAACATAACCTTTGGATTTCACTGTAGAAATTCTGCAGGTTTACACAAAACACTTCTAAAGTGTGTGTATTAGAATAGAAAATAAACCTTTTCTTCCATATCCAGATCATATTCTCCCAAAAACGAAATTGTTTCAGAGGCTTAATTTTTTTTATTTAGTAATTCTTTCATTTCATTTTTTCATTTTTTCATTGTAGTATCATTTTTATGAATATATTGTTCCTGAAGTTCTGGCAAGTATAGTGGAAAATTTAGGGGGTAATATGCAGTTGTATTTAAAGAGAGATACATAGATAGGTCAGAAAGTTAACCTAAAAATTTGTGTGAATTTTTGGTTCTTTATGTTCTGTCATAACTTGACTGATGGAGTTAACTTCTGCATTATGTTACATACTTTCAGGATTTCATGGGCCATTGGCATTTTAAGTAGGACATAAAATTGTAACATTATAAGATTTCTTTTAAAATTAATCTCTCTAACCTTGATGGGCTTCCTAGCAGTCCTTTTTCCTTTTAGTTTCTGATACTTGTGTGAAAGTTTGTAAACATTAAGGCCTTGTTTTCCGAAGACAGTGTTTGTACAGTTTTAAATTTGTAGAAGTCCCTAATGAGCTGGAAATAGAATTAGGCAGTTTCAAAAGAAATCTGGAAATGGAAGCACACAAAAAGCCAAGTTATTTTTCAGGATTGTGTGCCAAGCACGTATGGGACAGAATTTTGCTCTTCTGGTTTGTCTGTCTGAAAAGTTCAGAGCAGTTCTGTCAGACCTAACTAAGATCCTCAGAGAACTGAGGAAAAAGCCAAAAATCAAGCTTTTTACAATATTTTTGGAAAGCAGGGCAATTATTCATGAGTAATAAGTTTTTGATAACTAAATTAATTGCTACCACATCTACAATTCTGAGTGAATTTTGCAGTCAAAACATTGTCTTATGCAATACTGTAACCATGTGCAAACATCATGGTTAACTTTCAGAAAAGGGTGTTAGGTTGACAGGGTGTACGGGGTAGGGAAAGACGAGCCCCGATTTTGTTTTGGCTGAGAAGGCTACTTACCTTCACAGGATGAGGGCATAGCTCTGTAGTTAAATATTCTTCTGTGGAAGAATGTAGTACTGGAGCAGACAAGAAGTAAAACACATTTAGAAATTGATTCAGATACTTTAGCTTTTTCTTTGTAATTTTTATCTTGGTGTGTGACTTTTCCATAAAATATTCAAGATGGCTGATGATCTAGAAGCTTTTTTCCCTTTCATTCATCTCTTATTTATGCTATGAAGCATCAGTTTTTACCATTCTCAGTTAAGTCATAAAATTGGCATATGTCAATATTTAATTCTATCCTTTCATTACTGCTGTTTTACTTTGGAAATGTAATTATACTGTGTGCTTCTGTGGAGTGTAACTCCTGATTTATTACCAAAACCAGTGATCAGTATTAATCTGTCATCATATATAAGGGAAGCTCCAATATGAGTCTTTGAGAAGAGTAATTGATCTTTCAATTCAAATTTGCATTAAATTTCTCCAGTTGTATGTGATTACAGGGCTGCTGTTCCATTTGTTTAAGGATGATTGTCAGCTCCACCGTTGCCCACTTCCTCCTTATTCATTCAGTTTTTATAGAAGGAATGCAGGGTGGCTTGATCAGTAATTCCACGATTCTGTCACATGGCTTTGTTGGTCTTAATTGCGTACAATATCTTCTTACGTGTACATCTGAAATATGAGTGCTCTTCACTCCTGGCCTTGCCATAATACAAGATTAGTATTCTCCTCTATAAGAATGCAAAGGTGTTATTTCTTTTATTGTAGTAACAACTCACTAGGTTTCTTTGCCTTCCCATGGACATGCATTGCATTTTAGGATTTCCTGAGTGGCTGCTCTCTCTCTAGAGAGAAATATCTGGTAAATGTTGCTGCTGTCTTTTCCAGGTTCAAGCTCCAATCTTCGATTAGATTTCTAAGAATAAAATAAAACATTCTGCATAAACTTTAACACAGCTTTATAACTTCTTGCCCAAGCTTGTTTTACAAATTAAGAAAACAAGACAAAAGTAAAAAAAACCCTCAAACACAAACCAGACAAAATATGAATTCCTAGTCTTCCAAGTTTTGTGCTGTAACGATGTTACAAATGCTTTTTTAAACATGAGGATGCTTCTAAATAGTGTAAAGTTGACATTCTGGCTTTCACAGTACAAAGAGATGGGAAATGAAGCAAATGCAGGTTTTGCACTTCCCATCAGGATGTTGTAAATATAGTTTGTTCAGGGAGGTCTGGGGAATATGTCTTCTTTTAGTGTGTATTTTTAAATATTCAATCAGTGGAAGGATACTAGCATATAAAACCTTATCTTTATTCACAAACTCAAAATCCCCCAGTAGGGTTGATTTTTTGAATCTTTTATCTGGAGTGAAACTGACTTGAGGCTTGTCTATTGTGTGTGTGAGTTTTCATTTTTTCTGGAGCACAGCAGTGGTGTTCTATGTTACAGCTTAATGCTAGGTGGGAGGCACAGGATATTAGGGAATAAAGTGGGCAACTCGGTGTTTGTTTAGGTCATTTTTTCCCTTGCCTTCTGCCCCATTTCCAGAGCTCAGTGACAGAGGCTCAAATAGTGTAAGGAAATGCCTTTGGATTTAATGAATGAATGCTGATTCTATTATGTATTCGATTTAAAATCTTAGTTGCCAAATTATTTTATATTCTAATGTTGCAATAATGTGGCAGGAGGAGTTCCAGTATTGCTGCAAAACTGGTATTTTCATGTGGTGTTTTTTTGAGCAGTGCTTATCAGTTTGAAATGGAAATCAGTTGAAATCTGAAAGTGATCAACCACACAAAATGAAATAGGCTGTCAAAATACTGTCTGGTTAAAACAAATCTTGCCCAAAGCAGATATATTCTTACAGGCAACATGATAACAAGAAAAAGCACTGAAGATAGAGACAGGTAGAGAAATATTAAATAAGAATGGATTGCATTAAAGTAGAATATTTTTCTACCTGATCATAGAGTGCAGCATTTGTTTCAGTAACTCATGAAAAGGAATTTTTTTCTGAATAATTGCAGAAGGCCTTTTTCCAGACTAATGAATGAATCTGTTGCACTGTAAACTGAGAGGAAATAATGTTGGTGTGTTCAGTTAGGTACTGTATAAAAAAATGAAATGTGATGTCAATAGATTTTAGTGTGTGAGGTTTCTTTGTTTAGCAGTTAATGTAGTTAGCATTGAGTATTTTCTTTTTTAGATAATGAACTTCTGTATCGGTTCCTGTTGTGTGTGGAAGAGAACACCTTATTTTTCTAAAGTGGATGGGTGGTGTACTCTGGACCACTTCTGGCTGGATGTGTGGTGTTAGAAGTACTGTCTTAAATGAGTGGTTAAACACAGCGGAACAACATTGTACCTAACCTGCTAAGGGAAGTGAAGCAGTAGGTAAACTGAGTATGTTAGTTCATGAGTAAATGAAAACGTCAGATAAATAAAACCAGAAGTAGTACAGCATTTGAAGCCAGAAGTTTGACAACGATTTTTCTGTAGTTTAGTCAGTATTTCTAGATAACATCAGATAATGTAATTTTGCTTAAACAGAGACTAGAGTCTCTTGACCTGCTCTTTATTCAGTTTTTATTTTGTGTCGTAGATTGACTCCCATAATATCAGTGTGGGACTTTGGCAGTTCATCTACTAGCCTCCCACATTGAGAAGCATAATATCATGCTGGGTTTCTTCACTCTTTTTTGTCTGCATGTTTTGTGGTTCTGAAGGGAAGAGGAACACAAATTTTCTAGTGGAGGCTTAGGTCTCTTTAGTATAGGACTCTGTATTTTGATTCAGGCAT
Organism: Picathartes gymnocephalus; assembly: GCA_013390045.1. Taxonomy (NCBI): domain Eukaryota; kingdom Metazoa; phylum Chordata; class Aves; order Passeriformes; family Picathartidae; genus Picathartes; species Picathartes gymnocephalus. The sequence goes on from WEKY01024154.1 coordinate 18,203, forward strand.
AAATTCTTAAAACTTCCGTAGTAGTTTTCCCATTTCTTTCATACCTGTCTCCGAAACAAAACAAGCGTCCTGATACATGTCTTGCTGGTTGGCACAGTAGCAGGGAGGAGAAGGCATCTTGTTTTAACATAGTCTTTGTGCACACATAAGTATTGCAGGGTTGATTCCTCAGTGTCCTCCAGAGTATGGTCAGTACCATAAAATGTTACAGTGCTTGACAGAGTTTATGTACTTTACCTGCTTTATTTACTTTTATATACTATTTAAAGACCGAAGGTAGTCTTTAGTAATTTTTATTTTTATATAAAATACCTTCTCTATCACTCTTGATAGTGATAGAGCAGAAAAAAGTTTCTGTTATTACATGAGTCTATCTTTAAATCGTATTTAGTGCTGAAGGTGGTGAGAAGTAATCAGCATGGATTGATAATGGGAAAACTGTGCTTAACCAATCTAAGAGCCTTCTGCGATGTAGTCATTGACTTGAGAAAGGGAGAGAGTGTACCATAACTTTAGTAATGACTTGGGCACTGTCTTCCATAGTCTCCTTATGGAGAAACTGACAGGTTAGGTAAAAGGACATGAAGTGCATTGTAAACTGGCTGAGTGACTGGGAAGAGAGCACGATGATCAACAGCTCAAAGTCCAGATAGAGGCAAATCACTGGGGGTATTCCCTAGGGTGCCGCCAGGGGCCAATACTGTGATATGGGTGCTTGGACAGAGTGCGTGCACTCTTAGCAAGTTCACAGATAATGCAAAACTGAGAGAGGAGTAGCTGACATGCCTGGTAGTTGTGCTGACATCCAGAGTGCTGTGGACAGGCTGCAGAATTGGGCTGCGGGAATCTTGTGTAGTTAAACAAAGGAAATACAAAGCTTTGGCACTGGGGAATAGTAACCCCAAGCACGTGGTGGGGCTAAACAGCTGGAAAGCAGCTCTGCAGAGAAGGATGTGGGCTTGAGGATGTGAACAAAGCCAGCAGTGTGACTGTGTGGCGAAAAAGGCTGACAGTATCTTGGGCGTCATTGGGAGGAGTGTTGTCAGCAGCTTGGGATGGATGATTGTTCTTCTCTGCTCAGCACTGGTGAGACACATCTGGGGTATTCGGTACTGGGCTCGCCAGTACAAGACAGACATGGAGTTGCTTGAGAGAGGTCTGTGCAAGGCTGTCAAGGTGATGAAGGGACTGGGTCATCTCTCAGATAAAGAGATGCAGAGAGACTGTTGAGCCTGGAGAAGAAGAAGTTTGAGTGGGTCTTAAATACGAATATAAAAGTCTTGTGGGAAGAGTTGAGATGAGAGTACCAGACTGACCTCAGTGGTGCGAGGTGACAGGGCGAGAGGCAGTGGAGACATAGAAAACTTTGAATTTCCGTTTAAACAGGATGCTTTTTTTTGTGTGTTTATTTGTTGTTTTGTTTGGATTTTTTTTATGGTGAAGATGATCAGACAGTGACAAAGATTGCTCAGAGTGGTCATGAAGTCTCTGTTGTTGAAGATGTTCATGACCCAATGGAAGACAGCCCTGAGCAACTACATGTAGCTGATTCTACCTGAGCTGGAGGTGGAAGGGGGTGAGGTTGAACTAGATGATCCCCAGTGATCATATCAACTCAACATATTCTATATATATGTATAAAGATACTGTTTATAGCTGAGGATCTGTGTTACAGGACCTGTTTGCTGAAAACTCTTACTGTAATTAGTCAGGAATAAAGTCAGGACAGTTGCTATTAGGAGAGATTTGTAATGAAAGTCCAAGAAATTTTTAGGTTGGCAAAAAGAGTATTTCATTGCTTTCTATATAGACACATTTTAATTTCTCTGGTAAAAGCTCAGGAATTTGCCTAAGGTTTTTCTAAAGTAGCTAACAGTGCCTCTTAAATATTTAATAATTTCCTTCAAATACCTAGCTTTTCCATCTAGGTTATGTTTTTATTTTAATTATTCACATATACAAATTAATGTATCCAGTGTTGCTAGATTAATTTCAAAGCTCCAGTCATATTTCAGGAATGGAATATTGAGGTTTCCAGGACACTTGGTGTACAAAGTGTGTTATGGCAACTTAGTGTGATTCTTATGAAGATCAGACCCAGAAAAGTAATTTTTCTGTTCAAATTTCAGTATTTTCAGCTACTTTTCAGGCCAGCTTCATACCATACCGATTTTTTTGTTGGTCTTCAGTTTTTTGCTAAACTGAAATAGCAATAGTTGTTCATCCTTTAGTGCTAATTGTTTGTGATTGAAAAGTTTCATCAGGGTTGGAATATATAGACTCATAGAACCATAAATCAGCCCAGATTGGGATGGACCTTGAAAGTTCTTATGTTCCAGCCTTTTAGGGGGCAGGGAGTATAACTGAGATAATCTTGCAACCTATACATCTTGAAAACTTCCAGTGAGGTTTTTCTTTGTACTGAGGGAGGTTGTTTCAGTGAATGATTTTAATTTTTGGAACTCTATGATGAGATGTCCCTGAGCCTTTTCTTCTTCAGAGGAGAAGCCTAGCTCATTGATTCCTCATGGGACAGGTTCTCCAGCCCTTTGTTCATATTAGTGTCCCTCCTTTGGAACTAGATCTTCTCCAGTCAGTTCACATCTTTCTTGGATTATGTGGACCAAAACTGGACACAGTATTCCACTTGCAGCCTCACAGCTGGGTGGAATGGGATGATCACCATCTAGGTTTAGCCAACTTTGGGAAATCAACTCAGGAGTCATATGGTAATTATGTGTAGATTTGTGTAAGATGTTTCTCTGAAATTTTGATCTTTTTTATTATTATTTTGAGTCTACCCCTTGCTTTCCGTAAAATGATGCATCTGTAGGTAAATGTTTACCCATTTAAAGGAAATTCTGTTTATCGCTCATTAGGCTTTGTATGATTATTTTATAGATAAATGGCATTATATTTTCTGTTTATAAAATTCAGGTATAAACATAAGTCAGTCAGTTTCTTCTCAATATTGCCATCTGTTAGTAGAGTTAGCACTTGAGATGTTATAAGATTCAAGGTTGGATACTTGCCTAATACTGAACACAAAGGAATTGCTTGCATTATCTTATTCAAACCACATTTTTTCCTCAGTTTTTTTCTTGCATAGATTTTTGTGCTTTCTAAGCATCTGTGTATTTTTTTGTTATTTGCATTCCCTAAAATAAAACAAAAAGGATGCTAGAGAAATGTCTTTATTCCTCTAAAAGCAGAATGTTACCAAACCTCTGTGGTAATCATCTCAACCTATATTCCAGTCTAGAAGCAGGTGGGTTTTTTCTTTTTCTCAGTTTTACATTCAATTTTTTTTATGTTGCACTGTTAGATTTGTTCTGTATGGGTTGTACTCTAGCTTGTATTCCCCCGCTGTTGTTCCTAGTGCATGTTGTTCCTAGTGTTCAAATGTTCACAGTTCAGATGAGGGTTTGATTTCTGGTGTATAAATAACTGTCAGGGTTTTCTCATTTTAGAAGCAGTTAATCAATCCATCGGTGGATGTGACACATCCCTCTCTTGAAACAATCCAGCTTGCAGGAGGAGGTGAGAGTGGAGAACAAAACCTGTGTTTGATTAAAGAGGGTGAGGTGCAAGGAGGAGGAGGAAGATGAAGGAGCCTCTGGTACAACTAATGAGGGTAACGGCAGACAGATTGAACGTCTTAGAAATTCTGTAGTTATTGTCAAGAATATCTGCTCTTTATGTAGCCGTATTAACATTGTTTCAGGAGTAATTACTCAAAAAAGGTGTATTTTTCCCCTGAGGGCACAGATACCTAGCATGTAAAAATGGAAAGTTTCTTGCTAAGGCCTTTAATGAGTTCCAGAATTCACTTCCTAATCTGATTCTTAGAAAAATGCCTGCTCTTTCAAGAGCTATTTCATCAAGTTTAGCTGTATTTCACTTGCTTATTGGTGATTCTTGTGAAAATGAGATAGGCAGTCAGTCTTCTTGTGGATAGTATGCTGTTGTCACACCTCTGTCCCTTAAAATTATGGCATTGTTTGCTACAGCAATTGAAACTTTTAGAACCTTTCTGCTCTTTGTGAAATTATTTAGATGTATTATTCTTTTTACTGTATACATACCTTGCTATTTCATCTTTTCATTGTCTCTTTGTTAAGACATACGGAGGTTCTCAGTTGATTTGTTTGGTTCTAGCTCAGAGCTGACATAAACCCTGCCGAATTTTAATGGCTTTTTTGTGGAGGTATGTGCAAGGCAGAGGTGTGTGCAAGTCCCACAATTAACAGGTTGACACAGCTAGTGTGCCAAAGAGTGCCTGTGGTGGTGACTTTCTGTGTTTGTTGGCTGGTTCCTAGTCTTGTAATGCAGCACAGTTCAGTTTTCCCCGTACTGTTTTTGAGGGATTGTGGAACAATCAAATGAGAAAAGCAGAATGAGTCTTTGTTAGGCTTACATGGGTATGCTTAAGTGCCTCTTAGAAAAATGCATAGGAAAGCAAAAGGGATGAAAACCTCTCCCTCATGTTCCTAGAACAGCATGTAACACTCAGTGTTATGCACACTGGACAAAGAACACTTACTTGGCTAGAAGTTAATTTCAACTGCTTATCTTAAAGGTGCATCCATTCTAGTATATTTGCAGATCTTTTTCTGGTAGCAAAGTTTTGTGATGTGGAGAACTGCAAACACTTGGTCAAAAACTTGGTAACTACTGAATAATAACTAACAAGATGGAAGAAGGAGATGAATATAGTAAAATCTAACTGAAATTTAGTTTAGTCTGATCTTTACAAATTAGGTGCGTAAAGGCAGTATCACACCATACAGATCTGACAAAAATGGGGATCAAAGTGGTAAAAGACAGAGTCTGGATAAAAATAGTAAAACCGAGAGTGCTGTTTAGGCTGGGAGAAACTATAAGACTGAAATGAAACTTCAGCAGTGAATAGGAGCATTGAATCTTGTCTTGGTTTAAAATCTTCTAAGGATAATATTTGCCAGACAAATAATCCGCCAACGAAGGTGGAAACCTTCTTGGAATGGAAAAACAACCCCTCCTTCCAAATTATTGTGACTTCAAAAATTACGAGGCTTCCAGCCAAAATATGGGCAAAGAACTAACCGTTCTCTACTAGCAAATATATATATATATGAGATATCTATATGTGATATGTGTACACACATATTTATATATCTCAGAACAAACAAACAAACAAACAAACAAAACCCCCCGAAGTTTTCTCATCTTTTAAGCAGCGCTTTTCCCCTTTGTCGGCTGCGGTCATAGCTACCCCAGGGGGCGCTGGTGGCTGCAGTGACCGCTCGCAGGCGGCAGGGGAGCGTGCTGCGGGTCGGGCGGGCGACGTGCAGTCGCTGTCTTGTGGCCAGCACGGGCGCTCCGGCACCACAGTGGGCCCTTCCCAGTTGATGATGGCGCTGGCCTCAGGTAGCACCCAGCCTTGGCTCTGGGCTCCCTCACAGTAAGGAATGAGGGAAGCAAGCCGGCAGCACTGCCCAAAACCACGGGGTAGCAATATCCTAGGCCAGCCACACTCACTGTCACTCACGTGGCCCTTCTCCTCGATTGCTGAAGGGAAGGGGCAGTCCTGGCCCCACACCCCACAGGATTTCAGGCTGAATTTACAGTTCTTTTGATATCCCTTGAGCCGTGGGGGACCCAGGGGGAAACTGTGACAATTCCTGGCACAAATGACTGTGGGATTTCCCCATTACCATGATCTGCCCCCCAAGACAATCTTCACATGGAAGTCTTGAGAGGAGGATGGTTGATGTTAATAGAATAAGAAGACAAAAATAATAATTCAGGATATTTTGGTGTGTATTTTTTTCTCCTTTGTCTTCATGAAACACCTTGAGATTTTTGTGTGTCTTTTGAAATTGAGAATTTTCCCAGTTCAAAGTAATCTTTGCTCTCTTTTGTTTCTGTAATTGAAATAGAACTGATAGTCCGAGGTGGTAACAAGAATCGCTAATGTATGAAAGGCACTAAGGCAGAGTCTGAATTCATAGTAGCGGAGCTCTGACCATGACTCATACAAGTTCTCCACTGTTACTACAGCTTTTCTTGAAGCACCATGGTATAGCTGAGAAGAGCCTTGAGTGAAGTGAATGTGGCATTTGATGACAGTTTTTCCTGTGCACCATAGCTTTTTCTAGATGGAAATAGAGTGGTCTACAGCTGTTATCAACACCTATATTTGTACTAAGTTGCTGAAACTCATTTTTACTCCCCTTCAGTACTTCCTCTTGCATTCTCTTCTCCCTTATCTTCTGTGTTCCTAAGTAAAAATTGCAGCATACTGTAAGAGCAGAATCCTTTAGTGGCACAGGAAAGCTTCATACTAGATTTTTGCACATGTAAAAAAGAAATACGTAAATAAAAGGATTTGGTTGTATAATGTGACATGCTTCCATGCGCAATAGCAGCTGCCTCCTTCCATATGGTAAATTCACTATCTGCTACATCTTTGTGAATGGCTTGTTCTGTGCGTGGGCCATGCTGGGGGCCAGAAGCTGTATAGCTATACTATGAACTTGATAGAGGGATGCAGTGTAAGTGCATTCGTCTTCACAGTAGAAAGGGCTGGCTGGGCCTAATGGGGCTGCTGTGACTAGCCAACATCTTCCGTGGAGCATGGGAAAATATAGGGATCTCTTGTTCATGTGTGGACCAGAGGTCACAGCTCTAACTACAGTGCAGCTCATTCCATGAGGTTCATGACTTGGCATATGATTGTCAGCTACTCAGTGTGGCAGTGGTATAGGCACCATTCTGCACACCTGTATGTTGCTTGTGTAGATATAGAAGCTCTTGGTGATGTTGTGTCTTTGTTTTGTCTGCTTACTTTATATTGTGATAGATAGGGTTGCAGTTCTGAACATGCTGCTTTTGAAATAAACTGGCAGATGGGAGTATTTTCATGCACAATTTTGACTGGTTTCTGAAGCACAGAAGAAGCAAAATAAAGAACAGAAATACAAGTTTCTTAAAGCAGGCAAGTTAAACAGGTGGTCACAGAAAAACCACCTGAATTGTGATCTATAATTGATAGGACATTTTCTAGTTAAATCATTTCATAACATACTTACTCTCTTTCAGTGCATGTCCTAACAGCAACTGCATTGTTAGAATACTAGCTGTGATTCAGAATGTCCTTGAATTATGTTTGCTCAGAACACAGTGATAGTAGTGGATTGTCAGCATTTAAAAACATGCAAAGCTAACATTAGAAATACAGAAGTTTTCCTAGGTAGGATTAGGCAAACAAGCAGAGGTGACTGATGAGAAATTATAGAGAACTTGTCTTTGGCAATGATGGAGGATGTACATCTAAGTAGTGGTGAGAGTTTTGAGAGCAGGCATTTGTAAGTCACAGTCACTTGGCAACTTATTTATTAACAGCTAGGCAGGTTTTTAATGTGATACCTTCCTATCCAAACCTTAATTCCTTTTGTGAGACATTAATAGTACACCATACCTAGCAATTCCCTTTGCATCCATTAAGAATCTCTGTGGTTAGCATTGTTTCTAACTGAAAACATTAAACTTGAAGCTGTTTTGATTGCAAAATACTGAAGTTGTAGATCTTGTCTTAGAAAACTCAGAGGGAGAGGTGGTTTCTTGTGATGTGTTTTTGCAGAAATACTGAGCTCAGGCTTCACTCAGATACCTAATTGGTGCTTAAAACCAAAGGCTCTGGGGCTTACTTTATTTCATTTCAGAAATTACTGTAGCCTGTTTATAGCCTTCAGAGTGTTCTGCGCTCTGTTCTCTGATGAAATTGGGAGTATGGCTAGCTCTGTAGTTTACTCATTTCTGTTGTACTTTCTTTGGATAGCACTGACTACTGGTTGGATCTTCCTTTGTAACTGATAATACAGCATAAGAAATCTTAAAATCTTTCATTGGTGCTCATTAGATTAGTCAATATTCACAGAAAAATTGATCTATGATGTATTTCAAAGCAAGAAAAAAACCCCCAACCATTTAGGAGAAAAATTAAGAAAATACCTAATGTCACTCCTTAAGTGAGCTTGTTAATCCTTAAATGAGAGTGAGTACTGGAGTTTTGTAAAACAGTCTTTACTGTTTGCAATCAGTCCTTGAAGATAATGATGTGAATTTGCAGAGTGCATCTTTCTATAATGAAAACTGGTGATAGCAGGATGAATTATAAGACATGCACTTCTGACAGTGATGTCTTTCAGTGTTCCTAGATTGTATATTGCCTGAATAAACTGTTTTTATGTATTGATGAAACTCTGCTCTCTGAAAAAATGCTGTTACTTCTTGACAACCATTTTGCATACTCTAATGGTATCATACAAATTTTCACTTAAGTGTGCATCCTATTTTTTTAAAGATGTATGAAATCTACAGAGGTTTCCTGAGGATATCACTTGATCTGTTTTCTCTTATCATTGCTCATTATGGACTGCTTTACTGTCATTTGTATTAAATTTAGTGTTAGTATTTCTTTCTGTGGCTAGTACTATAGAGTAATTTGATACATTACACTAATGCAGAGTGAGCTGTAAAATACAGTGTTTTTTGCTATCAGAAGTTATCATTTTATATATAGGCTCAGTGACACTGAATTTAGTTGCACTCTGAAATTGACTTAATATTCTTATTTCAGAAAACAAACCTTTCCTTAAATGCTTTACAAGATAATTAATGTCTTCTGGTACAATTGATATAAAAGCACATAAGTGCTATTATTTTTAGAAATCCTGGTCCCTTACAGAAAAATTCTTTTACTTGCATATGATCCTGCCTTTCTGTTTACTCTGTAAATTTTTATTGGTAATTTCCATTCTTACTAAGACTCCTACCTTCTCCATTTTGAAATTGTGCCTTTCCTTAAGTTTGGCATTATAATGCAATGTGTCTCCCAATAGAATTAAGATTATTTTCCTCAAGTGGGTTATGAATAGGAACAAATAAAAGCTCAGTGAACCTGTTATTAGTCTAAAATAGATTTCATGAAATGGAATGTTGGTTTCTTCATTGGGAAAATTTCTTGGGTCTCTGAGGAGTTTTATACTTCTTGACAGTCAGTCTGTCCAGGAAAGCAGTGCCCAGCTGTGACATGTTGGGAACAAACTCAAGTTTCAGCTGTGTTGCGCACACTGAATATTTCATCCTAGTTACTTCAAAATCAACAATCTTGATTTTGTTTCTTTTCTTGTAGGACCCTCCTGCTTCACTTCTTTGTGGACTGTCTTTGAATGACAGGTTTCTGTTCACGAGGCTGCTTTGCTCTGGAATGGAATGACACAGGCTCTTGCTAATGTAACTGGGCCTGCAGTAGTTTGAAGTTTTAAACCTTGTACAGATACAACAGTATTTCTACTGGTTTAACTTGTTTTGATCAGGATGAGGAAGAGAAGCAAAGGGGAAGCGATGCTAGCAAGTACTTAGTTTTGCCAGGCTAAACAATATCTATGCTTGTGCTGCTCCTATTGGTGAAATGGTGTTTTTTTGGTTTAATTTATCTAGTTTTTGTTCTGATAAAAGCTCTCAAACCTTTTGTTTCCATTTTGTAGAAAAAAGTTGCTTTTGTTGAGGTTTTATCAACAGCCCAGCTTTTAATTTTTTTTTTTGAAACTGAATGCTGTGAAATATTTGATATTTTTGCATATATTAGTTCAAGAGATCATTTACATATCTTCTAAATTGCATGTTTGTGAATCTTGCAAAACAGTCTGTGAACTGTTAGAACTAAATGGTACGTGACCTGAAATAGTGAAGGATTTAAATTGTCTGAAACAGTGGCTGTGTTGAAGCTGACAATTTCTGAGTGTAAAAGTTAAAGGTTTTATCGAGCAAAATTAGGTGGAGGAGCTAATTAATTATTGCAATATATCGCTCTAGAACATGCTGTGACTTGGTGGAGGTAATGAGAGCAACGGCTGTCTTTGAAAACTGCTCTCCATCACTCCTTTTTTGGAAAAAAAAAAGCTATACTTGATCGTTTGGAGTATAAGTGTTCTGACAAAGATTGTGTAAATAAACTGAGATAAGGCGATTGAGTGCTTGAATGATAGCAGTAGATTAAAGTGTTCCTTTGTCATGTTTTGCAGCCTGTGATTTGCCATGCATCGATGCTCACTTTTGGTTGATAGGGTGCACATTGTGATTAGGAAGGGTGGTTTTGGGGGTGGATGGTGGCCTGGTGACTTCTGTCCAGTTCTCTACTGGCTTTGCTGTAGCAGCACCTCTGTCAGCTGAGGAACAGTGTGATAGAATTCACTTCTCAGTTTTTGCTTTTGACATACCCAGCCTGAACTAATCCCTGTGTGGGCTTAAAATACAAGAGTCTTTCAAGGCAGGTCAGTCACCTCTGTTTCTGTTAATTTAAAGTAAACAAATTAGGGACGAGATAAAAACTGGTGATATGTATAGAGCCCTTGCCTCTTAGGGTTGTTCCTTGGGAAAAGCAGGTTATCTGAAAAACTGCTATGTTAAAAATACTGTTTATTGGAAATAAGTTAACTAGGAGGTTGAACTTGTAACAATGTGATAGCTTTGAAACAAAGTTTTCGAGTTATATCAGTTTTGACTGAAAGATTTTCTTTGTTTCATGGGTCTATTTTGTGAGAATAAATGAAACCCTTAAGTTCTAAGGATACCTATTGTTACTCTTTTTTTCAGGTGGTATCATGGAAAACTTGACAGAACAATTGCTGAAGAACGTCTTCGACAAGCAGGAAAACCTGGAAGTTACCTTATTCGAGAGAGTGATCGGAGACCGGGTTCATTTGTGCTTTCATTCCTTAGTAAAACAAATGTCAATCATTTTAGGTGAGAATTAAATGTTTTATTTTGAATACTGTGATCTGTCTACTTTTTGTTTCAGAACACAATAAAGTAAACAATGATTGTATCATAATGCAGTATTTTTGACTATGCTTTCATGATACAGCCTTTCACTTGTGTTTAATTGTTTTAAAACATGCTGCTTAGAAATTACTTTATAGATAAAGAATGGAAGTGTGAGGAAACCAAAAATATCTGGATGGAGAAGCTTGCCTAAAGTGGTTTGAGTAGACTTAAAGCACTGTGCAGGTTTCATTGGTCATTCAAGGAGATTGCTTTGTGTCTGTTCCATAGTAATCATTGTTAGCACAGTTAAAGTGCTTCACATCTGGTTGCTTCCTTAATTTTGAGGGGAAAAAACCCCGCCCAAAACAAACAAACAAACACCCCCCAAAAACAAACCAAAAAATCCCTCTAACAAACAGAAAAAGGCCACAAAAAAATCCCAAAGCAAAAAACACCAGTAGATTATATGTTTAGGAATGGAAAGGTTTGCTGGAAATAGCTTTCAGCATATATCCTGAGCATTGTTTTCTGACTCCTCTTGCAGTGCTATATGCTTATGAGCTTGGATTTAATCTCTGAAGATTTCATTTTTGTGTGCATTTGATATTACTTTATGGGAGAAACAGTTTAATTCGAATTATGCATTAAAGAATCTCTTCTTTAAGAAGAAACAAACCTTAAAGAAGAAGAATAAACAGTTTTGTAAGAAGTCTTTGTTTTGTTAAACTGCTGAAATGATTATGTAATCTTTTTTCTATTAGATATCAAATCTTTAAATTGAGTTTAAGGAAATACTTTGATTACTGCATTATGTAGTCTTGAAGAGTAGTAATTTTCTGTTAAAGTCCTTCGCTACTTTGTTAAATTTATGTCTGTTGTATAGGGTGTATGTTGTGCATGATACAAGTAATAATGCTGTTGTATACTAATGCATTATTTCAGTTTTCCAGGATGCTCACACTTACATTTTTTCTCCTTTTGATTTCATTTAGTTCTGACAAATGTACTGTCTTTTTCTGTGAATCAGCACTTTCTTTAGATAAAAAAACTGGTGGATCATACGATATGTATTAATATTTGTGATAAAATATTCATTAGGTTTATTTACATGTTTACAGACAGCCTGTAAATACTGCATTTTGCTGAATATAGGTACTGTTTTAAGAAATAAATATGATCCTAATCTCCTTTACTTAAAAAAAATAGTAGCAAAAATTTTTCTAATGTCAAGCTTCTGGGTTTTTTTAATAACAGGATTATTGCCATGTGTGGAGATTATTACATTGGTGGACGTCGCTTTGCTTCACTCTCAGACCTAATTGGTTATTACAGTCATGTGTCTTGTTTGCTGAAGGGGGAAAAACTATTCTTTCCAGTAGCACCTCCAGAGGCAAGTAAAAAAAAAAATCTGAAGACTGATTTACTAAAATGTTTGTAACTTAAATCACTATTCAGAATCTCCTTAGGGAAAAATATTTTATAAAGTTTCCTGTAGTTTTGTACAGGCATACATGGAACTACAAGGAGTATAAAAATGCATTTTTAATGCTTTACAAAGTAATGATGAAAAAAATTTTGCTATTTGATAAAAATACAAAACGAGGAAAATAAAGGTATTGAAACCTCACATTTTAAGTAGACTGAGAAAAACAAGAAAATACTGAATTTTTGGCTAATGAAGAGCACCCTTGTAATGTAACCTTCACTGTTCTGTGACATTTTGCATATCTAACAATGGTTTCAAATATGCATCCTGGAGATAACCAAGGTTTATTTCACGTGCCCATCCTTAAAACAATAAAAGTAATTAAAATGAGACAAAGCACAGCAAAATATCCCCTGTAACAAAACCTAAAACCTGAATAAAGATGTTTATGAATGTTAAAATTTGGGACATTCCTTCCCCTTTAAGTGAAAAAAAAATTAAAATAAGTGCTCACTTAGCCAACAAATTACACATTTCTAGCTTGCAGTGGTTTTGAGCTTTGGAAATACAAAACTGTCAAGGCAGATATAAGTGGTGTTACCAGTTCTTCACCTCAGAATAGCATAATACTGGGGATAAGGATTCTACAGTATAGAATATACAGTACAGAGTATAGAGAAAAAACCATTGCTCTTTTTTTAAACTGTAGCCTGTGGAAGACAGAAGGAGAGTTCGAGCAATTCTACCTTACACCAAAGTGCCAGAAACTGATGAAATAAGGTATGTTTCAATAACCGTAGTAGCTGTGAAATTCTCAAGAGTATTTGAAAATAGTAGTAATTTAGGTAGGTGTTGGTATGCCAATACTTTCCAGCTGCATCTTAACCTTGACACAGTTAGATTAAAGGATGATATCTTTCTGTTCTTTGGTTGGAAATAAGAATAAGAACTTTTTTCTTAGTATATTTGTTTGTATTAATTGTAAGGGAAGGTACATTAGGTACATAGAATTAAAATTAGCACTGTTATAATTTTGAGAGATGTCTTATAAAGCCCTAGATTTTTACCAATATGATAAATTTATGTGTCAAAGAATTCTATGTGGAAATGTCTTAGGCGAGTGTGTGAAAGAAATGAGCTAGGCTTTTTCCTGAACTGCCACAGAACTATTAGTAGATATATAGCTAAGGCAAACAGTTCAGGTGACTAGAAAGAGAAAGTGAGCCTTGACTCCTTATGAATTTAAGAATGGAAGAAGTGCGTCTTTCAATAGAAGACCATTTTCTGGTTACTTGGAATTGATACTGCTTTCTTGAGATAATTTTTTTTCCAGATGAAAAAATAGGAGGATTTGGAAGTGATTTGTGGTGATTTCTAATCTGTCTAATGGGACAGGTTTTATAAGCTGATGTAATACACCAGTTGAATTGGGAGTTTTGTTAGGTTTAGGACTATTATCTTAAAATGTAGAGAAAGATATGGGAGCTTTATATCCTCATTTGGATGAAAATTTATTCCAAGACTCACAGTCTAGTCTGATTCTTTAAAGGATGATATGAGGATATTTGTTTTTGTAATTATGTGTTTTAGTAGGGTGATAGGACTGGGAGAGGGCTCTGTAATGGCACATTGCAACTAAGGCTTCCTACTATGTGTGAGAAAAAAAAAAAAGAGTCCTTTATGTGCCTTATTGCATCTACCAGCTTAAGAGGAAATAGCGTTTTATTGTTTGCTATCATAACAAAAATTGTAGGCAATTAAACCTTTTCTTCCTCTTTCAGGATAGAGCTGAAATGCAAAGTTCATATGTGGGTTTTGAGGTCTACGTGGCTAAAATAATTCTGTTCATGGCATAGCTGAGACCAAAGTTCTCAGTTTGTTCTAGATTGAATTACTATGCTCTTGAAGACCTTTTGTATTTCAGAGAATATTGACTTAGAATTTTAATATCATAGTTAATATTTATCAAGTTTGAAGTATTACTGAGTTAATTTCAGCTTGTCTTCCATGCAGTAACTATACGGTGATGGAGGGTGCTCTTGTTCTCTGTCCCCTGTTAAAGCTGCATAGCAGTTTAATTTATTCTTTGTTTTCAGTAGTGGTTTGTTGCTTTCTGTCTTTTCTGTTAGCCTGCTTCAAAAGAGAGGCATGCTATAGACATTTACTAGGAAATTTTGAATTGAAATAGTAGTTAATGAGCTTCAATGCTTTATTGTTTTTCCTGTACCCTGATGCATCATGAAACATGATCGAAAATTCTGTGCTGCAGTGAAAGGTTTTCATATGACCTGAGTTTGTGTCCTTAACATTTAAGGAGTAACTTAAACTAGTCTTCCAGAAATGAAAACTGCCTTGGACCAGATGCTGGGTCTGGCACTTTGGCCGCAATAAAACCCTCTGCAGAGCTACAGGCTGGAGGAGGAGGGGCTAGAAAGCTGCCCAATGGGAAAGGACCCGGGGGTGCTGGTCAGCAGCTGGCTGAAGACTAGCCAGCTGTCCCCAGCTGGCCAAGAGAGTCAGTGGCATCCTGGCTTGGATCAGCAGTGGTGTAGCCAATAGGACTAAGAAAGTGATTCTTTCCTTTCCCTGTGCTCAACACTGGTGAAGCCATACCTTGAGTACTATGTCCACTTCTGGGCTGTTCAATTCCGGAAAGATGTTGAGGTCCTAGAGTGTGTCCAGAGAGGAGTAATGGAGCTGGTAAAGTGTCTGGAGTACAAGTCCTGTTGGGAGCAGTTGAGGGAGCTGCAGGGCCTCAGCCTGGAGAAAAGGAGTCTCAAGGGAGATCTTACTGCTCTCTACAACTCCCTGAAAGAAGCATGTACCCAGGTAGGGTTCAGTCTCTTCTGCCAGGCAGCCAGTGACAGGATGAGTGGATATAATCTTAAATTCCTTTTTAATCTACAGTCTTTAAGTTGGACATTAGGGGAAAATTTTTCACAGAAAGGGTGATTAGACCTTGAAATGCTGCCCATGGAGGTGGTGGAATCACTGTCTTGGAAGGTGTTTAAGGAAAGACTGGATGTTGCACTTAGTGCCATTGTCTGGTTGGCGTGGTATTTGGTCATAGGCCGGACTTGATAATCTCAGAGGTCTTTTCCAACCTAATTGGTTCTGTGATTCTCTGATTCTGGATGTTAATGCTTCTTACGCTTGTAGCTAACTGCATGGCATCTCTGGTAACTGTTCTGNTTTCCAACCTAATTGGTTCTGTGATTCTCTGATTCTGGATGTTAATGCTTCTTACGCTTGTAGCTAACTGCATGGCATCTCTGGTAACTGTTCTGTATTCTCTTTTCATCACTTGTCTTCATATGTGAGAACATAATGCATAGGTATTCCACAACTTACACTATGCAAGATAGTTTTTCAATAAAAGGAATATTACTTTCTTACAGACTACTGAGAGTTATTTTACTTGTGTTTCATATTTGATCTCTCTTGATAAAAGAAAAATATTACTGTATTTTAATATTGCTGTGTTATTTTTGTTTTATACATTAGCACACTTTGGAGTTGACAGCACTGAAGTATATATTAGATACTAAACATAAAAGTATGAAAATTTGTATATAGTAGCCACTTAACTGTGAGGAAAAATACACACGTGGCTGGAATATCAATTCCTGCATTTTTTGCAAATAGGTTTTCCCAAATGTTTTATGGAAATTACGCTCAAGAATTCATTGTGTTCATTGAACTTTATTTATAATTGTATCTCTGATTTAAATCATGCTGTAACCTTCTTCAGTTTCCTTAAAGGAGACATGTTTATTGTCCATAACGAATTGGAAGATGGCTGGATGTGGGTTACAAACCTACGGACAGATGAACAAGGTCTTATTGTGGAAGACCTGGTAGAAGAAGTGGTAAGTGATTTTTGTATTCAGATTTCTTAAATGAGAGGGATTTTTTGATAAAATAATATTGAACAAAACCTAGTGACATTCAATTGTGTATTCTCTAATTATATACTTTTATAAACCTATTAAATTCTTCTAGTAGTTCTAAAATACTAAAACCTTTAAGCCTAATTTACTGTAAAAAAAAATGTTTATTCATGTCTTGTCCAAATATAAGTACAAATGAGTGGTACTATAAATTTACTAGGCAGTTCCCTAAAATCTGCTGTCCTGGTGAAGAATCATTAAATTGCATTTCTTTTTTGCAATTGCCATGAAATGTTCACTAACTCAACAGAATGTAATTTTGCATTGTTGTAGGTCTTTCTCTTTATTCAAGGATAAAACTTGGGTTAAAAATGTATTGGTGAGAAGAAAAAAAGGAAAAAAACCCAGATTTTTAAAATAAAATCTTCTTACACAGTACATGTGTTTTACTAATAGCAATGTTGCTTGAGATGCTTCTTACAGAAGACCTGTGTCAGGATGTGAATAGCTAAACTGAAGTGGCAATACTAGACTTGATCTGTAGACTGATAGGTCAGTGGTAATTTAACCTTAGGTAAGTTGAGATTTTAGAAAGTTACCACCTCTAAAGGACTTGGTTCATGACTGAAAATAATCATCAGAAATGACATATTTTTGCTGAATTTTCACCTAATGAATGAAGAGGAAAACTTCTCATAGAGCTGCAGTAAGCTCTTTAGTTAAAAAATGCCTGACTTCTAAATGTCTTTTTTTTTTTCTACAGAAGGTCTTAACTTATGAAATCTTTATTTTATATTGAGTTGTACTATTGTCATTCACTTATATGTTAATTTTCTCATAGGGAAGAGAAGAAGATCCCCATGAAGGCAAAATGTAAGGATTTTTGTTTTGTTGTTTAAAGGCAATCATAACTGTTTGTAAACTTCCACTGTGAGATTTCTAAGTTTTTGGAAAGATGACCAAAGAGATTTATTTTTTAATCTCAAGACTTGTTTATATACTAGCTGCTGTATATGCAGGGATAAATAACATGAAAAAGTGCTGTAATATGTATGTTTGTTGCTAATGTGTATTGCAGTGCTGAAATCTTAGATGAGGCCATGTATGATCACTTTCAGCCAAAATATGCACAGTGGAATATTTCTTGAACACAGTTGCCTTGGAGATAACAACTCTAAATACTGTACCAAAGTACTATTAGAACAGTGTCTCTGTTTGCCTCATGGGTGGGAATGTTGATCTGCTGGAGGGTAGGAGGGCTCTGCAGAGGAATCTGGAGAGGCAGGGTCAGTGAGGCCAATGGTATGACATCCCACAAGGCCAAGCGATGGTTCCTGCCCTTGGTTCACAAAAAAACCCTGTGATGCTACAGGCTGGGGCAGTGGCTGGAAAGCTGCTCAGCAGAAAGGACCTGGGGTGCTGGTCGACAGTGGCTGAACATGAGCCAGTGTGGACCCAGGGGACCAAGAAGGCCAGTGGTGTCCTGGCTTGGGTCAGCAATAGTGTGGCCAGCAGGAACAGGGCAGTGTACTCAGGACTAGTGAGGCCACAGCCTGAGTTCTAGGTTCAGTTTTGGGCTCTCATGGCAAGAAAAATATTGAAGTGCTGCAGTGAGTCCAGAGAAGG
>WEKY01024155.1:0-17031 GCA_013390045.1 Picathartes gymnocephalus
TTTTTTATTATTATTATTAATAAATCATTATGCTAACAAAACTTAAGTAGGGTTTTAAAGCAGCAACTGGAAATCTCCTTATGATGAAATAATGTGTTCCTTGGATACATAAAATGCATTAGGCACAGTTTCAAATAAAATCAAAGCTGGCGGGTTACAAAGGTCAAACAAATTAAGCTTTCTTTTAGATTTGCATCACCATCTGAGCCCAATAACATGCTTCTTAATTGAATAGTAAGCACTGTCAGTCAACCTCAGCCAACACAGCTCTGATTATGTAATGGTGTTCAATTGTGATTATTTCAGTGTAGCATATGGAATATTTCACATCACACGTTGCTAGCTTTGCTACTGCTGACATCTTAATCTGAAATGGAAGCTGTTTGAAGTCCTCTGATCTAACAATTGTTCTAAAATATGAGCTATTTAAATACATGTTTCACAGCAATTAATGCCTATCAGTAGCAGGGGCCAATCGCTTTTTGCACCATCTGTAAGTTTATGGAAAAGTAGTTCTGTCAAAAATTTAAAGTCTGAAAATCCACTCCTCTTTTGTTTTCCATCTTTTGGGGCTGGTACACTATATTTTTGGTTCAATAAATGAACAACTTTTGTTTTGAACATTTGTGGAATGACTTCTGTAAGATATTCATCTCTCAAAGGTCTAAAGAGCTACCTACAGGAATATTTTTGTTATGTGTATTGATCTGCACAGCTGTCCTTCTACATAAATATAAAGTGAAAGCTACATGCAAACATATACATAAATTCAAAAGATGTAAAATTACTGTGTCAGTACTGGGAGATTGACCTTTTAATTATATGTTTCCCCACCGTTCATATTTTGGGCTGGGTGGAAAAAGTACCTTTATGTTGCACAGTACCTGATACATCATGAGCAATATCAGCAAATGCAAGGTAATTTCAGTAGTAATTCTGCCAGTTCTGCTGCATCAGTGCATAATAATTCCCAGAAGGACCAACAGGGTAATTTCTTACCCAAGAAAAAAAAGGAAAAATCCTGGCATAAACTACAAGCCAAGCCAAGCTCTATTTTAATACTTTGATATTTGCAAATCATTTGACCAATACCTGATGTATGACAGCTTCTACAAATCATCCATGAAGGGGAATATGTAAAAATGCATTTTAAATTATACAAACCATACATTTCTATTCATGCATGATTCTTTATTTTAGAAATATCTTATCACTTCAGTGCAGTGGTTTGGGTTTTTTGTTTTTTATTTAATGATGATAGGTGATGTGTGTGACAGAGAATGAAGCATTTGACACTCCACATAAAGGATTATTGAAATGATGTGCATATCTCTTTCTTAGAGATCTTCATAAGAGCCAAACACTCCTACACTTTCGTTTTCTATGGCTCCATTTTAAAAATGTGCACAGCAGCAGGGAAATAGTCCAAAAGCTCAACTGCACTGGAATACTTTTGATGTACACTCTGCCATCAAAATGCATGAACTCACAAACAACTTTGAGCTGATGAAAAAAGGAACCACAATATATGAATGGTTTTGTTTACCTGGGTAGTCTGTGGAGGTGGAAACTGGTCTACTGCTCTTTCTAAGAGCAGGAAACAATATCATTCTCCCTGTAATTTCCTCCCCTTTACTCATTCTAGCAGAGACTTTAAAGAAAAGCAATCTGTTAAGGGCATAATGTTCACAAATCAATCAAAACAAAAATCAGATACTAGTCTCATTTCATTCAACAAACGTTTTGCCAATGGCAGCAGCTGAAGCAGAGTGTGAGTCAAAGATTGTAAAATGCTAATCTGGCATGCAGTCTACTCCATCTTCTTACAAAAAAACTGCAGTGTCCAAAAGGGATAAAACCATGGCTGGAAGGAATACAAAGAACATATGACCATCAACTCAGTTTGCAAACAATATTCATTTGTATATGTCATTGAAAAGAGTGCAACTACTTCCCTTCTTACATATGCAGAAGAGCAAGATAGAACCAAGAATCTAAACCAAAATGCTGATCTTAATTGTAAATTTGCTGGTTTTGTCACTAAAAAAAAATTAGTCTTAGGTTTCTAATTAAAAAGAAAGTCTCTGATTTGCTACTAAGCAGTTATGTGCAACATAACTGGTTTCTTCCTGATCCACTGCTGAATATTCTCGGAGTCCTAATTGCCTTTTTTTTCACCTTAACTTTAATGGCACACCAGCATTCTAAGTAGCATGAAATTCCAATCTTTCAATCACTTTTCACTGAAAATAGTATTTTTCAAAAAATTTATTGTCTTTTTCCATATTAGAACTGAACTCGAATACTTCGTCCTTGCTCTGTAAATGATGCAAAGTGCATCACCCGTTGCAGCTGAGTTTTTTTTTTTTTTGGAGTTACTTCATGCCTCTTCAGTATCTCAGCACAATCTGTCTCGCTACTCTGTGAAAGAACACTTGCACTCACACAGAGATGTCTACGTACGATTTGAAAAAAGCTCATCAGTTCACTCCTCAGAAAGCAATTTTCTTTATCCATGAGCAAACATATTTCATCAGTTTTGGGGATGTGTTGATCATTGTTATTAATTCAAGGCAAACGTCAAACAGTGATACTTATACTCCAGGGCTAGCACATTTATTATTGTGCTGGGTGCAGGGGCAGTGGCTGCAGAGGCACCTTTATGAGAGAGGCTGGGGCTGCCCTGAGCTGGACCCAGCTGATTCCAGCAGCTCTACCACAGGGCACGGCTGAGCCTCACAGCCAAGGTGATGCTGTCTCGGGGAAAGTTCATTTAGGACAGGGAAAAAAATGCACATGAGAGGTGACAAAACAAGAAAACAAGTATAAGAAACAGCTATGCAGACATTAAGATCAAAGGAAAAAGGAGGAGAAGAGGTGCTCCAGGCAGAGATTCCCCTGCAGTCCGTGGAGAGGACTCACCCTGGAGCAGAGAAACAATGTGGGGCAAAGAAGGACTAGAGGTGATCTGTTATGGAGGGACAACAGCCCCCTTTCCCCACAACCCATTCCCTATTCCCTTTTGTAAAGTTTTTTTACCACCTAAATCTCTTTTAGTCAGTGATAAATTAAATTAATTTTCTCCAAGTGTAGCCAAGTTTGCTCATGAGAGTAACTGGTGAATGATCTCCCTGTCTTTACACACAAATTTTTCCATCTTACTGCCTCTCCCCTGTCCCATTGAGGAGGGGGAGGAAAAAAAGCTGAGTGGAGGTATCTGGTAGCTAACCAAAATCAATTCACCACCATTATGCATCAATAAAACTAGATGAGACACAATCTTAGGCACCCAATCTGATCTTCAACTTTTTTTTAATGTCTTTGTTAATTTTGTCCAAGTTCAGAAAAAGAAAATAAAATTATCTCAGTATCTGCCATTTAAGTAGAATTACAAATTGAAATGGAAATTTCATCAACTTCATTCTTTTTCTGCGAAAAAACATCCGTAAAAGCAAAAATTATGCAATTGTCAGTTTTTCATCTCACTTTCCTCTTTTCCAAAGCTATGTGAAGACACCCATGCATCTGTGACCTGATATTAAACTCAAACTGTTTCAGAGCAAGGATGGAGGGCATTAGGAAGCCCTGGAACACTTACAGAGCTCTGCCTACCACCCCTTGTCACTTGTGTTAGTGGAGATTCAGCAGCGCTGTCTCTAATTGTGGCAAATGTCTCAAGAAAGGCAATTTACACGCAGACCCTCCAAGCCATCTGCTGCCAGCACAGGTATTTTGTGCCCTCTGTGGATTTCCCCTCTTAGTGAGGGCACAGCCACCTTTCATTTCCCAAATCAGCTCAAGCTGCAGGTCATGACGTGCTGAGAGGCAATCTAGCAACTATTACTTTCATGTTTTTTTCCTAGATGAGCAAGTATCATCTCACTGTGGAAGACTATGCTTAGAGTTTTGGCTGCAAGGCAATTACATTAGACCTCATGGCATTTGAAAGCATTGCTGAACCATACCCACCAACTATTTGTATGACTAAATAGTGCTTGGATGCACTTGAAAGTAGATTTGCCTACCTACAGCAATTGTGTTAAGAACAATAGAGTATTTTCATGTTGAATCAAGCAAAGTTCACAGCCCAGAAAACATTAATGGACAGTGTTACCTGAATGTATTGAATTTCGTACTGCCATGTCCTTAATTTTCAGGCACATTTTCCCAATCCATCATTTTGCAAACAAGATTTTGTTAACAACTTGCAGCCAATTGCTTATGTAAGACTTAACAATCATAAATATCTTCCTAACTGTGCAACAGAGGGAAGCCCACATTAACAAACCCTGCTCTGCATGGAGCACTCTGATATTCAAGCAGACGAATTAGCAGTTCAAAAAAGTTCACAAGAAGACAGATGGCAGACAGTTAAGATTGCCTTATCACATTACAGCCTCACAGACCTGTCTGTTGCATTCTGTCAATGTATGGCTAGCTGCAGAATTTTCACTGGAACTCTCTTTTCAGAAAAAAAGCTCTTTCTGAATCTTTCCTAGCAGATTTGCCATCATATGTGAGAATATATAACAAAACGTTACTTCATTTGTCCTCATGTTTTTAATCACTTATCCTTTTCCTGCCTCTTTTCTTCATGCTTTTAGCTACCATTTCTCCTGTCTGCTTTTTAATAGGAGAAAATTAGGTGAGTGGAGGTAATTCCAGAATTAAGTGGAGAAAAAGGTGAAAAAGGTAAAAAAGGCAGTGATAATCAACATTTCCTTTTTTCTTCCTGAAGATGAGAAATTAGTTATTTCAGTTGTTCATGAGTATTTCCCATCTTTTTTTTTTTTTTAACACACAGCATTCAAGCCTTTTCCTGTTTTCCCAAATGATTGTTCAGTATGAATCTCCACTCAATGAACTGAATGTGACTACTACTAAACATGCATGAGATCAAGCAGATATCATCAGATTGTCAGTCAGACCACTGTAGGAAAAAGGTTAGATAATGATTAGAGCTGAATTCAGTGTTTTCTGAATGCAATATGCAGTATTAAAATATGCTTAGGTTTGGGGACATTTTATTTGTTGAGGGTTTATTTGTTGTTGTTGTTGTGTTGTTGTTGCTGGGGTTTTTTTGGGGGGGTTTTTTGGGTAAGCTTTTTTAGCTGAAGTCATAATGAAAGTTAAGAGAAGAAAAATATTTGGGGTGGGGGGTCTAGCTTTTAGGGAGATTTATTATTATTTTTATACTATAAGTTTCTCTCTTTATGGCTTTAAGGAATAAAATCATCAGCGGATGACAGGTTGCTCCCCAAAAGCACCTAACATGTAGTCAGCAGCTGTGTTGGAGATCAGATTTACAAGAAGAGAAAGACAGGGAAAGAAAAAGAAAAGGATAAAGGGAAAGGAGAAAAGAAAAAAGAAAAAAATAAAAAAGAAAATATAAAATTATGAGAGAGAGTAAGATAATGAGCTTTTCTCTGTTAGTACAAGGTTAGGAAAGCCTTGTCCTTTTACAAAGTGTTTGTGACTAGTAAATGAGGAGAAAGGTTTGAATGTTTAATATTCTTACTCTATCAAACTCATCATCTGGGAGCATCTCAACAAAAGATTAAACAGACTGGGTTAAAGCAGAACATACATTCACCCTCTTTAGTTTTTTTAAGGAATTAAATGTCCTTCTCACTTTCCAAAAGGAAGTTTTCTCATTTGTTGTTTACTCATACATGTCCCAGATATGTTAATAACTTCCCTGTTTATCTTTTCATGTAAATTGACATTCTTTTTATTGTTAAAACATATAAATTTCCTTATTATAGAGATTGTCTTGTACTTAAAAAAAAATATACTCTGTGGAGGCTAGTGTTTATATATCTATATGCACACACATGCAGACACAAGCAAAACCACAGAGGACCAATACTGAATGAGAGAGACAGAGAGAGAGCCAAACTCATGGATAGATGAAGATACACTATCATCTTGACACGTATGATGGTAATACCCAATTACACTGGAGTTAAGCAACTGAAAATCTCACTGATGTAATTTTCAGTCTATACATAAACTACAGCTTATGGAACCTGTGATACAGAGAGAAGGGAGTCTACCCAATAGGGACAGCATGGGGAGCACTGTGTCTGCATCAACTAGAAAACCTCCAGTCTTAAGGAAAAGAAATTCACTGTAATCTAGGGTTTGCTTGTTGTCTGGAGTTTTTGTTTGTTAGATTTTTGATGTTGGTTTTCTTAGGGTTTGGCGGTGTTTGGTTTTTGTTTTTTTTTTTTTATTCATGAGGAACTAATGGACTGCAAATACTGAGATTTTGTCCAATACTGTCACATCATTTTCTTTGATGGTGCAGGAGAAATGGGATAGAGATTTATGACTTCATGAACAGCACATTCTTGTATTACATGCCACATAGTAAATTATTGCTTGTTGTACTCAAATGTGAAATATTTTGTAATACACCTATATATGTGTGTGTACATGTGTTTTCTATGTGTCTGTATTTTTATACAAATGCACATACACATAAAAAACCATGAGTTTAAAATCAATATGTCATTAATAATAAAGGAAGTAGCAATTCCTCATTATTTTCAAAACCACCATACTATTCCTGTAGCTATACAGTGTTTCTCTGATTTATGTATTTCTGAATAAGTTGGGTCTTCAGGGAACCAGGAGGATCTTGCAGAGACAATTTTCTTTTCTTTCCTCACACACACAAATTTTTGATTTTTACAGAGGAACATCTCTGTATTTTTTCAATGAATAAAACACTCTGAATGTATTTATTTGACGCAGACTGTACAGAATGACTGTCTTTACTGAAAATATCTGGTACAAGGTACAACAGTATGATCCTCCATTAAAAACAACAGACAAAAATAGAAACGAAAATAAAAGAAAACAAACCCCCACACATTCAGATGTCATAATTGCCATATATTCCATGCTATTGATAATCCACTGATTTATTCCTTTTTTAAGAAGAGAAGCTTCCTTTGTAAATGAACTTTTTTTTTAAATTTTCATCTTGTAGTATAAATAGCTCCCTGGCACACAGGATCTTGTACTCTTGACTAACAAAAAAAAAGGCCATCCAGAAACAGTGGGAACTTAACCAACATGGTAAGTAGAATGATCATATAATATTGCATTTAGTCCTAGTGTAAATTACAAAGGAAGTACTTTAGCAGGCTTTTCCATTAGATATTAATTTTCTAAAGAAATATGATTTTCTGAAGTATGTAATCTGATAAAAAAGGGCTAAACTGCAGTAAGCTTTTAAAAAGAAGTCAATTTAAAAATATGACCATTTTTTGCCAAAAAAATATATTGATAAATTAGATATTTAATTTAATGTGCATTTAATATGAAAAACTGAAAATTTCTTGATTAGAAATTGTTCCACTCCTTTGGTTTCAACTTAGTCATCTATCATACACAAAAGAGCTGTGAGCTTCTATTTCACAAACACATAATGCTGTATTTGCAGTGTGCTGCTGCCTGCCCCCAGACAGTGATCAGAAAATGCTCACATTTCCATGTCTAGCACAGACTATAGACCTCTGGCTCCTGTGGTAGCAGGAGGGAGAAACAAAACCCAGGATCTATAGGTGGGTACTCTCTGGTAAGCCTAATAAATCCACACAGAGCAAGGATTATATAGCCATAAAATTAATGACTCTGTAATTCCTTCACCTGCCCACGCTTCTGCACCCTCCTCACTCTCATATACTCACACCCCTGCTATGCCATGGCTTCACAGTTTTCGTAGGATAACGGTGACAGTTCCCTTTCCAAAGTGCCTTTGATAGGTGGACAGGCATGTGGGATTCTTGGAGGTGCATAGTACAGCTCCAAGGAGGGTGTCAGACAACTACAGTCGTCGATTCCTCAAAGACCCTTCTCCACCTTGTCAAATTGTCCACCAAAGGCAGCTCAGTGCTGCTGCACTGTGCATCTCTTCACCCCTGGGCCTGCAAGTCATGCTGCAGAGCTTGTTCCCATGAGTAGAGTAACAAATTAAGGAATTTTTCCACAGTTAATGAAATGGCAGTAATTGCCAGAAAAATGAAAGGTAACAGAGGCTACAAAATCAGAGGCACTGTCTACATGCCTGAAATATAAAATCCAGCAATAATCAGTATGTATAAATAAGAATCAATTATCTCTCAATACATCCTCCTTTTAACACAGCAACCTTGCATGTGCAGTTGAATTATGTTCCATCAAAAAATTAAAACTGTAGTTATCATACGGCTGGGTATACTCTCATATGCTGCATTTGCAATTTTCCTGTTTCAAAAGATACACCAACAGTGTGACATATAGCCTGAAGTGATGGGTAGCTGGGAGGAACAAATAACATGCAAAAGCCAACAAAATACTTTTAAAATATTCTAGTTCTGAGATTCTGATATTTAATTTGTATTGCAAAAGGCATGTAGCGGGTGTCTGAAGAGGGAAATTGCCTTCTGCCTACATTACATTGTCTGGTAACAACGTTTGGCACAGCTTTGCAGTGCTGCTTAAAAAGGTTTAAAAAAATCATAATCTCAGTACATTGTTCTTCTCCAGTGTTTTTCTTACCCACAACTCTGGTTCTTCCTCAGCAAAAACCTGGCACTAAAGACAAAGATCTTCATGTGCCACCAAGATTTTACACCAAAAAGAGGAGTTTTCCGTTAACAAAAGATATTAAGACTAAAATAAGGCAAAAATAGGTCCTTTTAGATCAATCTGATAAGTCTTTGGTTTGTTTCTGGTCTAGATTTTCTCCTTTTACACATAACTTTTCAAGAAAAAGAAGTGTGCTTTCTTTTACCAAAGGGGTGAAAGTCATCATTATGAAGAAACTAACCCCAACATATGAACTGGTCTTTGAAATTATTCCATTTAAACCACAGTCGAAGTTAGTTCACAAGAAAGTAACAAAAACATTCCGAATTTTGTTCATGTTGTTTGCTGAAATAAATTAAATTCTACATGTGTTTTGGCCATCTAGTTTCTTTCAGGATTGTCACAAATGGACATATGTGGACATATGACTCCATCTGGACTAATATTTCTTGCCTGATACACACAGAATAAATTGGAGCACAGCCTGAAGGGAGATAAATTACTGTATCAAAAAAAAATTAAAAAAAGAAAAAAGTGTCTATCACCCTATTTAACCTATCTATTTATAACTACTAAAAGCTGAAGTATTCTTTCAGTGTTAGTGTTACATACCACTTAAAAGGATTGATTTATGTGTATGATTAGTAGAGACTGCTAAAATCAGGGCTGCAGATATTAATGAAGAGTGGGAACTGTAGTTTATTTTTTATCTTTGCCATAAAACACCAAACCTTCAACAGAAAAAGTCAACCAGCAGAGAAGAAACCCCTTTTTGAATACCCTAGAACTAAGGACATCAATCTATTTCAAGGATTGTTGTAGATGGAATTCTGAGGTAGGTATGAAAATAATGCTTGTAGCTCCAACTGCTGCCCACCATCCACCTGCCCCTCTGGCCAGGCAGCTGCCACTCCTGTGCGTGGCCCATGCACCCATTTCCTCCCTTTCCAAAGGAAGTCACCCTGTGCTGCTGGGAAATTCTTCATCTTTGTGCTACCTCCTGGTGCACAGCCAAGTGCAACACTGCAGGCCAGAGCTTCCCACAAGGCTGAAATTCACTTCTTTATCAGCCGTGCTTAAAATCTCCACTACAGCTTGAATGGGAAAGGTGAGAAGAGATAATTTTTTTCCTCCTGTGTTATCAGCAGACTTTCATTATTGTCACATTCCCTGGACAAGTTTTACCTTTAGTACAGATAAAGCAAAGTAGAAAATCATGGAGTGAGCACGTCAGGAATCTATTTGGAAGTATTATAATACAAATGCTATAAAAAAACAGGCCCTCAAGGTATCCTTCTAATCTGTCTTGAACACAGCATCAAAACTATTGAAACAGGATAGCAATTTTTCACAAAGGAATTTGGAAGTTCAGTAGATCAGTAATACTGATATAAAAGGTCTTTCTAGATAATGCTATATACACAGAGTGAAAATTCTATGCTGAGCATCATTCCAGCTGTTTTCTGAGGAAGACTATTGAAAATCTTTTTTCATATGAATAAAGTCTGTGTAACTGGAACCATATCTGATACATGAGATTTTTTGTAGAATTTGGACCCTTTCTCATTCCAACTCTATTGGTGGGCACTACAACCTGTTATTAGAGACACTTGCAGAAGGCGATTGACAGCCCAATCAAAAGGAAAATATGTCCCATCAGGCATCCTCAAAGGCAGATGGAAAAATCAATTTCTATGTTCTCAGGAGAGTATTTCAAACAACTCCCACTGAGAAATTCTAGTGGTTTTGCATTGTTCCTTGCAAGAACCAGGGGAATATTGAATGAAACAAATTCACTATGGACTTCAACTCATTACAGTTGGTGGATATTTCCTAAATATCAGAATAAAAATTAATTTGAAAAAGAGGTTTTATATTTTCACTTTTTGCAAAGCTTTGCTATGTACTTGAGTGAGCCCATGCAGTTTTCGGACACTCAGTGAAGACACTGGAGTTGGAGATACTTATATGAGACACATCTTTCTATTAAGTCTCTGCACTGAAATAATTTTGGTCTAACTAACATAAACCAAAAAGAAAAAAAAAAAAGAAGTGACATAAACTTAGATGTTTTTTGTTGCATACATTTAAAGTTCCAATTAGCATAAATTCTGAGCATCCAATAGACATGCTGGATGCTTCCTGTAATTATTGCCCAGAGAAAATCTTCAAAATTTTGCTGTATACGTATGACTATCATATTTCTAACTCTAGGATTTGAGGTACCTCATTTGTAAATGTATCTCCTCACATTCAGATAAATCATCATTGATGTCTAACTTATTACCGTCTGCCTTTTCCCCTAAAGATAGACGATGTTTTGTGACAATCTTATGTAAAATGCTGCCTGACATGAATTCCACTAGCTTTAGAAAGGCAGCATAATAACATTTCACCAAATTTGTCTAGACATCGAACTCTCATTTTTTCAGATCCCCAAATTTGTTCCAATAACTGCATGCATGAATTTTGAACTGTATACTTTATTTTTCTAGAAGTCTGTAGAAGTAAGGGTTGAATCAAGATAAAAATTTAAAGAAAAGCACTGCAACTTAGGAATAGGATAATTCTTTTTAAATGAGGAAGTCAAAAATTCAAAGTAGGTGAATACTCAGCTGTCAAATTTCTAACCTATGTTCTATGCCCCAGCACAAGCCTATTTATACCTGATGTTTTAGCCTATCCAACTCTGCACAGTACAACATAAAATCTGGAGCGCTCAGGCAAACACAAATTTTTTCCTAGATTTTGAAAAGCTCTACTTTGCAGCAACATATTGTCTTCAAATGAATGAATCATGACATGAGCCTGGGCACTTAGCTATGACATCTGTTATGTAGTAAATTGCATTGCATGCCACATGCATAATGAAGGGAAAAGAGGGATTTTAGCTCCTGAAACACGCCTCATTATGTGATGGTGCATGAATACAGACAGTGACACCCAGGACATATGGAAAGGCTACAGTGTCATAAAATGCACAAATAATGTTGTTGTTTCTATCACAGAAAATGGAGATGTTAACTCTCTTGAGGATAAAAAAAGACAACTCTGCACTGAATAAAATAGTAAAAGGTAGCAGGCACAATGATAATTAAGATCTCTCTCTTAAAAAAAAATAGTTGCTTGCATGAATCCACTTGTGAGAAACTTTACTGATTTTCATAAGGAATACATTTTGTTTCTTTAATTCTCTCATTCCTTTCTTGGTGGCTTGCATTTCAAAAGCAGTGCACATGTTTTAGACAATCATAAATCATTCAAATATTGAAAACTCCACTGCAAGATGATTTAGAAGACCAAAATCTGTTTTCCACATGCAGACTTTTTCCTATCATTATACAGTCTATTAGATGCATTAAACACAAATTAAACTTTGCACAAAAACAAATTTGCAGATGAAATTTTGAAACTCCAACCCAATTCCATTGCTAAGACAAATATGGTGCATGCATAATGCTAGCACAGCCCACTTAATTACTACTGACTTCTGAATGACCTACAAGGACAAGTCCCCAGTAGTGTAATTTTTGAACTTAACAATAAAATGCAGCTGCCTGTGTTTAGACATTTGGGCTGAGGCTCAATATTTAAACAACTGCTCTGGGCACATAGACCAATATGCCTAATGTAAAACTCACAGGCTTGAAAAATGCAGCCTAAATCATGTGAGGAAAGAGTTATAGCACTCATTGTAAACAGTAAGTGATAAAGTGGGGGAGTCTGTTAAGAAAATATTTGGATATGGTTAGGAATGTCTAACTAAGCTGGTTTTTATTGCTCAGGGATCAAGATGGATAGAATAGGACTAGGATATTTATGGTATTTCAAGAAAGGAAACAAGTGAAAGGAAATTCTTAATTTAACACACCAATATGGCAATTTCCAGGCTAGGCTCAAGTTGAAAACATAAAACAGGTATAAGGAAGTGATTATAAAGCAGATTAATGTAGATAATAATTGCAAAAAATCAAGGTATAGAAAATTCTTCTAATAAATCATCCATATTATAACAACAGAAAACAGAAAAAAAAAAAATCATCCCTCAAGATAATTTTTTAAAATTGTAATTTTAATCATGACAACAGAACAAAAATTTTCCTTCTTTCTTATTCATGTATTGACAGGAAATAGGCATTGTCCATAAATAAAACAGGAACACTATTCTTCTGGACAGCAAAAAACATATCTCAATTAAAGCAGGTAATATTATTATTTAACTGGAAAATATTTAGGAAGCACTAAATTCCATCAATAAAAAACTATTACAACCAACTTGAATTATTTCCTTTCTCATTGTAGGAATGTTCCAGGAAAATCTGCAAAGAATTAATAGATTTGAAAATCTTTTAAGAGATAATTTTTCTCTTCTTTTATTTGTGTGACATACAGTCAAGAAAGCATAGCCTAAACAAGGTGTTGAAAATAAATTTAGGCAGAATGATCATGCTTTCTGCCAGAGTTCTATATTGACAGATATTTATTGCTGCAAGGTAATTGCATTTGCAAATCACTGAAGGAAGCCACACACCTCTAATCTGGATTCCCTATATTTATGTGGTAAATCAGAAGAAATTTTGTGAGATCTTGCATGAAAGACGATAGATTCAGATATGGCACGGGTCTGAGAACTAGAAGTTACTTTCAGCCCATTTTCCCAATATTGGAAATGTTTGGAGATATGTCTGGAGAGAACATATGAAACTGAGTTATTCACTCTATTCCTCAGTTCCAGTTTGGCTCTCAGACCATAAATGTAAGCATAATCTCCTAACTGATTATAAATAGCATGGCATGAAAAAACTTACAGATATCTTTCTTTTACTTTCCCCACGCTGATGATTTACTTCAAATAAGAGCAGAAGTACAGCATTACAAGAAGAAAATTACTCTTTATTCAAGGAGACTTTTTTTAAAAAATATTTGTCAAATTAACTGTCCCAAGCACCTCTCAATATGTTTATTTTAATTTAAAGAGACATACTATATATATTTTCTGTTGGTCCTCTATAAGCACTAAGAGCAGTAGGACTTATTAATAGTAGTTCAGTTTTGTCGCATTTTAATCCCTGGGGATTTAATCCATAATCCCCAAGTGGTACAGACAGGGGCAGACATGGCCTCACACGCCTGAATTTACACCAAGGGCTCGATTTATCTGACAGGTGCAGAGCAGTGGCACTGGCAGCAGCCAGGCACGTCCTGTGTGTGCTCTGCTCCCTGCCCTGGCATCCTCCTCCCCACCGGGGAAGTGCAGGTGGGTCTGACAGCAGCCTCTTAGGGAGGCAGGAGGCAATCTGGAGCTTCCAACAGCCTTTCATTCAGCCCAGGAAAGCCAGGTTTCCAAGAGACACGATTAAATACATACAATTATTTCATTTTCGAGAGATTTGCATAGCAACTAGCATGGCAGCTGAGAAGTGGAAAGACTGCGAGATTGCAATTAAAGAGGTAGCATGACTGCATTCAAACGGCTTTGAACAACTGCTGCTGCTGTTGGAGGTATCTGTAATGTCTGCTTTGTTCAGGAGCCTGTCTGAATTTGCCGACGTGAGACTCCCTCATGGCACCAAACAGCAAAGAACATGAACGTGAACAGCAGGCGTTTACTGACCACATTTGTGAACTGAATGTGTTTAAGAATGAGATCAAACAAACAACACCTAAAAAGAAGGAAATGGGGGATACAAATAGACTTGTACTACCAGAAGACTTGCTTGCTGTTTACAGTTATCCCAAGAGTACAGACAGAGCAGGAGTAAAAAATTATTTTGCCTGTAATTCTGACAACAGGAGAAGAATCCAGAAAGAGAAATACTTCAATAACTCTATGGGAAACTATTATGAGAATACAATGAGAAATAGCTATAGGGCATAATATTAAAACAGGTGGTTAAAGTGTTTCATCTCTCAGAATGTGTCTGTAGGAAAATATCAACATTCTTTCCTATCTGCCAACAGGAAACACAAAAGTGGTAGCTATTGTAAAAAATAAATATATTTGTCTATAAGAAGGAAAAACTTTACTATTTATGTATAATTTCTCCTTCCTAAACAGCTGATATTTACCTTGAAGATGAAGTTGTTGAGACAAATGCAATAAAACAAAAAATTTTGTTTCCAAAGGACAACAGCAGCTAAACTTTTCACAGAAAGTGTAGAAACAGAAGGCAAGAAAAGAGAAGGTATTTTTGCAACTTGCAATTTTCTCATAATGTCATCTCTTACATCAGCAGGTCTCACAGAATTCTATAGAAACTGCCATTTATCACTACCTGGAAACCAGGAATGCCTCCAGCAACTCTTGTGTTGGCAGATCTGATAGCCATTGATTGCTTATATTTTTGCTCTCAGTAGCACCTGGGCAATGCTCTGGAAATGTCCCCAAACCTGAAAACACATAACATGAAAGCCAACCTCGAAAAACCAGTTAACTTCTCTATTATTGCCCAGCATGATCAATGACCAATATATGGTATTAACTCATCATTGCCACAAACTGAAAAATGCAAACTTTTTGTGAGAGGGGAAAGGATTGCACTTCCTCTTATTCTGTTTTCTGACAGTTCATCTTTAAAGAAATGAAGTACAAAAGCAACAAGAGACTACAAGATGGAAAACACTTGAGGTTAACAATGGGCATTTCATTTTTGTGGGAATTTTCTGTCTTTCCATTGTCCTCCATTTACTTACTTTTCTCCTTCATTTAAAATAAAAGCAATGTAGACTGACAGTACATGTTTTCCTGTTGGCATACAAAAAGTATAATGAGAGGTACAGACTTTGTTGATTAATTCCTAGATGAGAAGCCAAACTGTATTAAGCTGTGCTACAATAAATAAGGATCTTCTATACCTTTAAGAAAGCAACATTCTGGTAAACTGTCATTTTTAATGTAAGAACAGATTAATTCATGCCAAACCTTTATAAGTTCTTATGGGGCTATTTTAACACTTTTCTATATATCTTTTGCATTTATTCCTTCCCAGTCCTTCTAATATCTGAGTGTGTATGGTATTAGCATCACACCAACACTGTACAAGCTTAAAACATGACAACGAAAATTTTGCACAATCTTTCAAAAACTAGCCTTTTTTCTTGAAATACATTATTGTTTGTATTTCAGAAATCTTTTTATAAAATTAATATCATGGTCTTGTGGTGGACTGCTGAGTGCATCAGTCATCCTTCTCAAGAAGATGAGCATGTACTTATGAATCATTTATCTAAAATACATTTGTACTTCCTTAGCAACTGTAGCTTAACTAATTATTTGGGCATGTGAAAAAAAATATTGTGAAAATTATTTGTAAAAAAAAAATTGTCCTCTCTTCAAGTTTTTCATTGGATTTTACTTTAAAATTTTGCTTGCAAAAACGTATTATATCAAAAGCAACCATATGTTCAAATTGAAGCATGAATCTTAGTGCCAGAAGATACTACATTAATCAGTTGGCAAGAGGTGTGTGTAAACAGTTTTCAACTTTATATAAATCAGAAGTTCCACAGCTCTTATCTTTCAGGAAACCAATGAAATTGCAGCAAAGATATGTTATGGCTGTAAGATTACCAGGAAAAGAAACAACAGATAAAGCTAGAGCACCTTTGCAGGTAAGGAATTGGACAACGGTAAGGACATGGACATTTAGACCTATTGCACAATGTCAGACTGCATTTCATGAGTTTTCCTTATATGCTCGAGACTATGGGACAGTCCTCAAAATGAAGATAATTACATGAATTAACATCAGTGAAGCCATTTTAAAGACAATGTAGCAGTTCTGCAGAAGGAAAGTAAGATTCCAGATAAGTACAACATACTCAAGCATGACCTTGCTGCAGGCTGCAATCTTAGAAATATTCTTGTATCTCTTTAAAGGACATTTTTGAAACTTTTGGGTCCTCAAAACTTATGTTTCCAGTACTGGAGTCTAACTTAAAACAATCTGTTAAACACATTGCTATGCACTTAAAACATACTCAAGTGTTTCATGTTCTCTGATCCAGACAAAAAAGTGTGAATATTGTCTGGTTTGCAAACTCCTAACAGTAACATAAAGAATATTCAGCTAGAAAATATCCCATAGTAATACAAACTTCAAATTCGAACAACCAGTTCAAAAAAAAAAAAAAAAAAAAAAAAAAGAAGAAGAAGAGAAAAAAATGCTGGATCACAGAAAACAAATACTGGATCCACTGGGTTGGTTTACAGGTGCAAAAGTCTGGATAACCTTATTCTATTTCCAGCCTAAACTAAAAAGATAGTGTATTTCAGGTGCTCTTTTTCCAGAGAACCTTCATATGAAGAATCAGTTTCTGTTAGAATTCTTCTGATTAAGGATGTTTTCTCTTTTCTTTTTTTCTTTTCTTTTCTTTTCTTTTCTTTTCTTTTCTTTTCTTTTCTTTTCTTTTCTTTTCTTTTCTTTTCTTTTCTTTTCTTTTCTTTTCTTT
>WEKY01024156.1:248-14907 GCA_013390045.1 Picathartes gymnocephalus
CCTTTCCCTCCACGATTTCAAATGATGTTGCTTTATTTTTATTATGGAACAAAACCAAACCTTGATGCCTTCAGCTTTTGGTAGAAGAGAATTCTCCATTCTGGGCAGCCTTGCACAGATTAGAGGAGAGGTGATTTCTGTGAAATGTTCCTTGCACAGCCATTTTCACTGCCAGTCTTGACCATGCTGGAAGTCCTGCACTTCTCCAAGTAGGATCAGGGCTTAACCTCTTCATTCTGTGCCCCACATATTTTCACAGGACAAGAACCTTCTAGGAAGGTCTCTAAGGCAATTTTTTTCAAGAATTGGCACTGCTGCAAGGGGTGTTGGGTTATCCTCTCCTTCCATGCCCACAAAACCCATTCTCAAATGTGAGTTCATGTCCAATGACCTCCAACAACTCCTTCAGTAGTGGTTGGTCTCTGACTCCAGGAAATCTCTCCCTTCCCCTACAAGTTTATTTGTGGAATTTTTGTACTCACAGGAACATCTGAAGTCAAGATGACAGTGCTCTCATTACCACTCCAGAAAGGAAACTATCTCTTGTGATGTGGCCTATGATGAAATGCCATTTCTTTCATTCAGTGGTTTGTATTTAGTTTACTGTTCTGTCTCCTTTGTGTATCCATTTACTTCTATGATCAGCATTTAATAAAATCTGGCACAGATGGTTTTGTCTGCATCACTTACTGTTCAGCACCTGAAAGAAATCTTGAATGTAAGAGCATCGGGCAGGGAGCAAAAATAGATCTCATTTTATTTCTCACCTCTTTAGAAATGTCTTCATTGTTTCCTTGTTTCCAGCACTCTCATCCCCAAAGGCTCTCTATTTGTCATCACTCAAATGTTAATTTTATTAGACTATGCTGCACATGGAATTACTCTCATATAATCCATTCCCTACTTGTTTCCCTCATGTATGATTAGCTTTACCTCCAGATTCTTATATAATACTCAATAGAGAAATATCAGGGTATTCTGGGTGTTTGGGTAAATAATCCTCAAACCCTGCAAGAGACTTGGATATTTTGACCATTTCTTTAACAAATAAGAAATGAGACCTGCAGGTTTCACTGCCCTTCTGCCAGAGAATTTGATTCCAGATAGATCAAGGGGCTTGTGATGGTTTTGCTGCTTATGTGACCAAGATGGGAACTGAGCCAGCATTTCCTGCGGCTACATCCTGTGCTAATCCACAAGAACATTCACTTTCATGTCAGTGATTTAACATGAAGTAAAATGTGACACAATGGCTCTGTGGCAGACAAAAGAGAACAGTCCCAACCAAACATGTCACAGGGCTGGTACAACATCAGTGAATCTTGGGCTTGATGGACTTTGAAACTAAACTCAAATGGGCTTGGATGCTTATGAGAAAGTTGAGAGGAAATAGTGCAGAAATTCTGCAGATAATACAGAGAAAAAACTGCAGGAATAATAGTCCTTTTGCAGGGGTGTGTACACCTAGAAGCACACCCTCTGCTTCCCCTGTTCTTTTGGTCATTCAGGTTCATGTAAGGAAAAAAAATGAATATAACTGGAAATGTCTTAACCCTTCCCAGCTGTATCTGACTTCAACACACAACAAAGCTCTCCATTCCTCAGTTCTATAGAGATATAGAATATATAGAGTGATAAATCAAAAGGAATCCTTAATCCTTCACATGAGGATGCAGCTTTTATATACTAGCAAGAAATCAGGAGTCTGCTCTGACAGACATGAGGAAATAAATCTGCTTCAGAGCATGAGTTACTAGAAAGAAGTTTAGGCATCTAAAGCAGAAGTGTTGTCCCTCACAGAGCTTTGGGCTTCCTCTCCTCCTTCCTTCTGCCTCCTGAATTCATCACCATGGAGTGCTCTCCTCCCAGGTGGGTCTCTCCCTTTGCCTCGTTCAACCCACAGCTCCTCTGAGGATGAGACANNTGAGGATGAGACAGACACACAGGAGGAAAACACCTGAGGATGGAGCCCGTTGTGCTCACAGAAAGCACTGCTGCCTTTACAAGATCCACACCATGGAGCCTCTCCCACATCAAGCCACCAAGCCATCAGTATTTAAAGTGGGTTTTCCCGACGCGGAGAGTCACGGACACTCACACATAATCAATATGATTACTAGAATGCTGATTTATTGTTAAAAATAGCCCCCTTATATATGTAGTGCTTCATGTTTACTGGTTACATATACTGTCTACCTACATAATATTCTTCTATTATTCATTATTACAAATTGTTTATACGTTCTAATAGCAAATCGGTAAAACTTCTTCACTTCCTCATATATGTAATGCTTTCTTATCTTGTTGCCGAGGTCAGTTTTCTATTCTCAGACAATACCTTTGCCTTCAGGTATGCAGCCCTGTTACAGGCCCCCTAGGCCTCTCAACTCAGCAAAGTTTGGATTGTTTCTGTGGCCGTTTTTGTGCAAATACCCAACAAGTATTCCCACTTCTGCTCAGAATGGACACTGTCTGCCCAGTATGGATACAATTTCTCCCAGCCCAAAAGCCAGTGGCACAGCCTGAGGAGGCAGGTGGGCTGCTTCAGCCTCATTCTGCTGAGCCTGGCATCATCTGACCACATGCAGGAATAGGCCACATCCCCACTAATTACCGTGTCCTGTAATTAACAGAAGAACATACGAACATAAAACATATCCTAAGAGACTGGGTTCACAGCACCTATAACTGCATCTAGGGGATACGAATAAGGAGGCAACACAAATGTGGCCACTGTCTGCAGTCCTTTCCTCTTGTAGTGCCACAAACTTTTCCATACTTTTTGCATTAGAGATGGTAAAGAATGTAACTCCTGCCTATTCGCTGCATTCCCAGGTATTTCCTGACATGATTTTGGCCATGTTATTTTTCTATTTTCAGTCTTCACAAGTCCTGTGGCAACAAAGCTCCAGACATTCATAGCCAATCTTATTTAAATAAACATATAAAGTTATAGAATCATAGAATAGCCTGAAAGGGACCACCTGGGTCATCTCATTGCAACCCTCTGCCACGGGAAGGAACAGCTTCCAGTATCCCAGGTTGCTCCAAGTCCCATCCAACCTGGCCTTGGACACTTTCAGGGATGGGGCAGTCACAGCTTCTCTGGAAAACCAGTTCTAATCTCTCACCACCCTCACAGGGAAGAATTTCTTCCTAATATCCAATCTAAATCTACCCTCTGCCAGTTTGAAGCCATTCTCCATTGTTCTGTCACTCCAGGCTTTTGCAAATAGTCTCTCTCCATCTTTTTGTGTCGACTCCCCTCAGGCACCAGAAGGTCACAATTCATGCACCTCTAAACCTTCTCT
The DNA here is from genome assembly GCA_013390045.1 of Picathartes gymnocephalus. NCBI lineage: Eukaryota > Metazoa > Chordata > Aves > Passeriformes > Picathartidae > Picathartes > Picathartes gymnocephalus. The sequence continues at coordinate 3,560 of WEKY01024156.1, forward strand.
TTTCCAGACTGAGCAATCCCAATTGTCTCATCCTTTCCTCATAGCAGAGCTGTTCCATTTCTCTGATCACCTTGGTGGCCTTCTCTGAACTTCCTCCAACAGCTCCATGTCCTTCCTCTGTTGGGGATCCCAGAGCTGGATGCATCTCTGCAGGTGGGGTCTCACCAGAGTGCAGTAGGAGAGTTGGATCATCTCATTTATGTACTGTCTTTTGTTTGTTTGTTTGTTTGAAATCTGTCTCCTGTAATTTCATGGAGTTTTCAGTGGATTGAATCGATCTCATTGACCACCATTTTTATTTCAATAATTCTGATGATAGCCCCTTTACCTTTTTCCTCTCCAAACTGAAGATTCCCTAATTTTATCTTCTTTTTTTGTAAAGCAACATCTCCTTTCCATCAGCAGTGTGAGTTGTCCTCCTCTGCATCCTTTTTAGCTGTTGATTTGTGGTTTTTTCTTTAAACTTGAGTTGGTTTGTGTTTCTGCGTGACAAAAGTGTGTTTTCCACAAAAATGTACAAACTTGATTTGACTATACTAAAAGATAGGGAATATGCAGCTTCCCTTGCTTGTTTGTTGTAGTGACTAATAGCCCCTACTGCTACAAAATGCCGGTTATTAATGTTTGCTTGGCTGTCTCTGCTGCTCCTTCTTGAAAGGGATTTTTCTGGTAGGTTTAAGGAACTCTTTACCACCCAGTATTTTGTTGTTGCAAAAACCTTTTATACCTTGTGTACAAAGCACTTTACAGGCTAATTTTTTTACCTCTTTTTCTTTCGTAAACCGAAACAATGGAGTTCTTCAAGTTGATCAGTGCCCAGTCTTGTATCCAGACTGCAAATCATGCCTGGGCATCATTTCCAGAGCTAGTATCCTCATTGCCACAACTGTGGGTTGGGAAATAACATCAGCTTGTCTTTTGTGCACCCAAGATCTCATTAGCACTGTTTTCCCATTAGCTCTGCAGCCCAGGGAACATTAAATAAGTGGCTCATCTACTGTGCCATGGAGGTGCTTTCCAGTGCTTTTCCCTGACTTGTAGGTCACGATGTTCTCTTTGGATGTATAACCATGCCTTCAGCAGTCTCAAATGTTTGTCTTCTGCAAGGGATGCAAACAAGAAGCTCTAGGCAGCTTGGCAATTTTAGTCTGAACAATTCACTATCTCCCTAATCAGCTGTGTCTAAGAGGCAAGTAATTAAATTATAACGTTGATAAGGTGTTCCTTTGGGAAACTGGAGAGAAGGTGGAGGCTGGTTTTCTTCTTACTGGGTGAGCACTCTAAAAGCAGAAGTTCAGGAGTGCTTTCCAGCCTGGTTCGTGTTCTTAGTTCATCCAGTGACTCACAAGATCAAGACTCCCAGCCCCCACGAGGGGAAAGTGCAAAACTTTCACTCTTGAGATCCCACTTGTCATGAGTATGAGCAGATGGATGAGGCACACAGTACATCAATACTACAGTGTTTTAGTGTGTACCTCTATAGTGAAATTCCAGGTGCTTCTGTAGCTTTAGACATTGCCACATAATGACAGGACACTGCAAAGATTCTCTATCTTAGTGAGAGTATTCAATGCCCAGATTTTGGATTGAATTTCTGCTTCTTGTCTTTTTTGTTTTGATTCAGGTTTTTCATGTCTTTACCTTTCTTTTAACTTGAACATTGAAAGCATATGCCTTGAATTTCTGGGAAGATACATCTCTTCTTGTCCCTCTCTCTATGTTATACAGAAACAAGATTGATGGTAAATTGCCAGTGCTGCTGAACAGAGATGAAGCTTTAGTCTTCATTTATGTGCATGCTTTTCTACAGGCCCACGCACTACTAACCTTACAGAAGATGAAAGTTTTCTGCTCTTAATCGGAGCAGAAAACATGGAGAAAAATATCACACAATGTAGCCAAGAAGAAAAACTCTCAGTGGCACTCAGTTTAGGAGACATTTGTTCTGTCCTCATTTGTAGTTTGTTTCATTCTGACTCTTTTTGTTGTTGCTGCTGCTGCTATTGTTCAATTTTCTGCAAGAAAGCAATTAAATTAATAGAAATTGATTGGTGTATCTACAGTTACGTACTGGGAGGTTGGGCTACACTGGGTACATATATCACAAACAACTTTCCTATTGTGGTTTCTTACTGAAATCATTTATTAAAGTCCACTTCTGCTTCATTCTGGTCCAATTTTTACCACACCACCTCCAAGGCTACTCTTCATCCCCTTCTCCAGCTTTTCCTTTCACTGGAAAAAGTACAAAAGTGTCGATTCAAGACAGAATGGATGAAAGGTATAATAAATAGAATAAAATCCGACATTGCTATTTCATTCCACAGCTTCAAACAATTTTACAATCAGTGATTTCCACCTCACAATAACCTTGAGAATTAGGAATATTATTGTCCTTGGACAAATATTTCCCTGAGAATGTGAGGAAAGGATTTTTCATGTAAACTAGCATCACAGTGGGACTATGCTAACTTTTATCTGCTGAGGTTCTGCTATAAAATAAAACTCAGGGGGGCAAACAAACATAAGCAAAAATTATTGCCTTGTAAGATAATCTCATGGAGAGACACACACCATCCTTGTTATGCAGGGTAGGTTGAAGACTATATCAGAAATTGCTAATTATAGCAGCCAGCTCCATACTCGTGGTGTTATTCAGCTGCATCAACCTCTTCCCATAGCCTAATCCTATGCAGAAGGGCAGGCTACCTTCCTATATGCTCCCTGTGACTTTAAATGTCTTTTCCCCAGGGCTGTTTGTCTGAGCAGAACAACTCCTCAATCAACCACCTTTTCAGTGTTTGCCGAGCCCCACCAAACCCGTGGTGTCTCTGTTAGCTCTGCACAAACCTTTCTCTAAGGAACTGTCTGCAAAATGTCCTTTCCTAACAAACCCTTGCTTAAATCAAAGGTAACAGGAAGGATTGGCCTAAAAGATTCATGAGCAGGAGTTGGGTAAAAGAAGGAAGAAGACAAGGAGAGGTTGAAGATGTGAACATAGAATCACAGAAGGGTTTGGGTTGGAAGGGACCTTAAAGATCATTTCATTCCATCCCTCCTGCCACGGACAGGGACACCTTCCACCAGACCAGGTTACTCAGAGCCTCATACTGGCCGTGAATACTTCCAGGGTTGTGACATCCAAGATTCCTCTGGGCAAGCCTACCCAGTGCCCTCCCACATTGTCCAAAGAAACTGTGCAGTGCTGCCCAGAAAAACTGACAGGAGGTATCTTGTTCTGACAAGGCCTAGCAGGAAAGGCAGGTGAATCCCATCCCAGGGCTGTGCACCACATCAGTGGCAGGTGTCTGTCAGCTAAACCTACTTTTTCCTTATCCTGCACCTCTCTGCTCCACTGCTGATGGAAATGGGTTCCCCCAAAATTACAGTAAGAAATGTCTCACAAATGTGGCATGAGGACTACTAAAATGGTCTTTGTACAACACCGTGTGCAAGAGAAACATCCAATAATCAGTGAGGGTGTTAGAGCATTCCTTGGCACAGATTAAATCAAAGCTTGGGTCCACTGTGATACTTTGTCCAGTTTTCACAGAGATTTGAGGCAATCCTTTACCTGACAAACAATTAGAGAAGACATATGGGTGAATCCTTTTCCAGCCTGCTCCCCACCAAGGCATGAAGTCAATTGCTGGTGCCACAAATCTTAGAAAGGGCAGATTTCCTAATCCCAGAGTTTAATTCTTGGCATTTTTGATAGGTTTCTAAGCAGGAGGCAAATAAGCTTGATCAGTCTTTCAAGCTGATTGTGCCAGCATCCAACAGGGAGCCCTTATTTCAACATCCAAAGTCTCACATAGCATCACAGGCAGGCAAAGTAGGCCACATTCTGAAGGGATCAGGAAGATTTCTCCCTGTAGATTTAAAACAGGATAAACACACCTCATGCTTTCCAGCAAGGGCTCTCAGAGGGCCAGTGTAGAAATCAGTTGCTACAGCTACAGAAGATTTTTCTGGCCCAATTTTATTGTTGCTGATGCTCTGAGAACAGCATAGGGTAGGAGTCTGGATTTGATAAGACATGTTTACAGTAGCTGTCACTTCTGAACCCAACTTTGTCCTGGTTTACAGCCTGGATTATCATAATCCAAACCCTCAATTTTCTTGTAGTCAGTTGCAGTAGTGAATGGGAAAGAAATGGGATTAATCAGTGATATTCAGCACAATACTGGAACACATTCAGCCATAATCCCTTGGTGAGTTCAGTCTGAATACCACAAACTCATTATGTGGGAATGTATTTCACACTTGGCCTCTTGTTTTCATTGTGATGTCCCAAAGACCATAGGACACCATGTCCCAACCATCTCTTGACAGAGCAGTTGACTTGACTGTTCCTCCACAAATTTTTGGTTTAAAAACCCTAGACTGGTTTAAAACAGGTTTATAACTGATCTTTTCTTACACTGCACATGTTGTCAGAAAATGATTACAAATATTCAGACAACACATCTGGAAGAAAAGAGGAGATGAAAATCCTTGGGAAGAGGCAGCTGAAGGCATTGCCTTCCTCAGCTGGTGCAGCTGGAACCAGAGAACAACGTTCCTAAAATTTGAGTAAAAGACTTTGCAACACTTACACTGCTGAAATGTTCAAGAGCAAGCAATGTTCATGAGTTAAAAAAAAAGCAAAACTAAAACCTTATATTTCTTATGGAAGTAGAAACAAATGTCTGTCCTCTGGTTACATTTTTTTCATGTCCCATAAAATGAGTGCATGGGTTAGAAGTGTCTCTTGCCTTGATTCTGTTCTGGTTCATGCACATTGAATTCACTTTGCAGTTTTCTTTGGGAAGCACTAGCAAGGGTTCAGGTTTTTTGTACTTAGCCATCTGTAGTCACTAAGTTAGCAAGCAAGTAAAGTGAGAATTATGACACTTTATGCTAAATACATGATACTTGATGGCTCTGCACATGGCATATGGCACTTCATAGGGCTGCACAGGGAGACTTAAAGAAGAAGAAAGGCTAAGAAGAACCATCTCACACAGGATAAGTAATAGAGAAAAAGTGGTAAATCTTTTCTAGAAATCAGGGAATTTAAAAAAAAGTACAATGAAAAAGAAGTAAGTCTTCAGTTTTAAATTCATTTAAACTCAGAACTTGCTCTCACATACACAGCATTGAAAGAGTGAATAGATAAAAGGGTTCACATGCTTTATTATTCACAGGACAGAAAGGGTAAAGTCTTGGCCCCAAAAGGATCAAAGGCACCTTTAATGCAGTCAGGAGTTCCTCAAGGATGACAAACCACAATTGCAGAACCAGGTCAGATGTGGGACCAGACCTGGAAAGACCCAAATCAAAGACTAAACTCAAATAATGAAGAAGAAGAGAACAAGTAGAGAACTTCAGCTATGGCTTCACTTTGGAAAATACAAATTTGGGGGGAAAAAAGCATTTAAAAGAGACAAAGTAGACTCTTTAGCACCAAGAAACACCTTAAATTTCACTACGTAATGTTATTGCTGTGAGAAATTATCTGAGATGTCCACTTATCTGTGTCAAAAAAAAAACCACAAACAACATGATAAATTCCAGGGATTTTTTGGTACAGATCCACCATTTCTACCATTTCCAGAGGAAAAAAAATCATATTTCTTTTTTTTGGTGCAGTCAATTATATTCACTACTGTTTCCTCATAGACCAAGATCCAAACCCACAGAAGACCAAAATTAAAGTGATAACAGGAATTATAATTCTTTCACAAGAAATATGTGTAAAGATGAATAAAGGAAGTTCATTAGGGATGGATTTATTTACTGTACTAAAAATTAGCCAAGCCTTCAATCCTGCAATTGTTCACATTTATTCACCAAGGGAAATGTTCTGCTTTTAGTAGGGGCAGCAGATTTCTGGTTGGAAGGTGTAGTCTGGTGAGCAGGGAGTGGCTTCACACACATATCAGGATGCCTGGAAAAACAGGGATTCCCAAAAGGAAGCCCTAGCCTGGAAGTGTCCAAGCCCAGGTTGGATGCAGCTTGGAGCAGCCTGGAATAGGGAAGATGTCCCTGCCCATGGCATGGGCTTGGAATGAGATGATCTTTAAGGTCCCTTCTGACCCAAAGCATTCTATGATCCTGTATTGAACCCAAATCTCTGGTAGGTGAATTGCTGTAATCCCAAAAGACCTCAAAAAGTCATTGGATGGAAGAACTATGAAAACAGGAGCTTCGGAGTCACTCAGCTCTTTCCCTTCATTCTCTGGGGCTATTTGAGGTCTTTCTGGTACCTGACCAACTGGTCTGCCTTCCCTACAGTTTCTGCATATCAAAAGTATGTGCTTATCCCAAATTTCCTTCCTTCTTCCTAGAATACAAAAATAGAGATTATTTCCTCAAGGATAAAACAGGAGGAATTAGAGGCTGCTTCATCTTGTCTGGGGTGAGGTGGTTTCCACACAAAGGAAAACTGCAGCTCAGTGAAGGACATTTCATCACAGGGTGGGAACCAGGGGTGGAAAGGTTTCTTTTCTCCATTTGAGCAGGGAGGAAGCACCTGCGTTTACCTGCAGACTGCAGAGCTTTTCCTTCCTTTCTTCTTTTCAAGTAAAACCATATTAAAACCATTGAACCAACACTGCAGGAGAAGTAAAATCTCTTGAAAAGTGACTTAGATAAACTTGCCAAAAATAAATGGCTGGTTTTTACCACATTGGGTTCCCATCTACAGATGTGCTCTGCCCTGCTTCATGTTCATACATCAACAGATTCCAAAAATAAACAAGTAAGCAAATGGCAGTTTATACATGTTGTTGAAAATATCAGACAGTTACAATATCAAAAAGCTAATTGTTTCCTCCAGAGTCTCCTGAAAGATTGCCAGAAAATAGGATCCTGTTGGAGATGCTCTGGGGCAGACTCTGCTTTATTCAGCTTCTAAGCTCCGGTACATCAATGAGGGGCTCAGTAAAAGAAAAATCGGATTTCAGCACATGTCAGACCAGTCCCTGGTGGTTTAAAAACATGATCCAAGGTTTAAATGCTATTTTCTAGAAGGAATATTTGTATCTTATTCCTTGTGTTACCAGAAAGCAAAGGGAGAGGGGGAAATAAAAATTAATTAAATAAATAAATAAATAAGAGACCTTAGGGATTAATTTTGACAATAGCTTTACCATTGGGTCTTCCTCAATAGATCAGATTTTTAGACAATTTATGTAAAAAGCATCCAAAGACAGAACACAACTTCTCTTAGAAATATTGGATCTTGAACATATTGAGGAATTCCTGCAGCTTTAGCAGCTCTCTCAGCTCAACAGAGAGACTTACCTTGTTGGCTTTGGCTTTATTGCTTCCATAAAACTCCAGGTCCCATGAACCAAATTCTTATAAAAGCATCTCAATTCTCTTTTAAAAATAGGAAAAAAAACCTATTTCTACTTCTCATGATTGCAAATAAACCCAGAAACTGAATTCATAATTGCTTAAATATGCAGCAGATAGAAAGAGCAAATGATTTTAATATTTTCTCAGCAGATAGAAAGAGCAAATGATTTTAATATTTTCCTATTCTATTTGGAAGGAAGAGCAGAAGTAAATTTCTGATATTTAGCTGTGAAAATGTCACTACATGCACACATATACACAATAGTAATAGAAAATTCAGTAGTTACTGAGGAAGTTCTAGGAAAAGAGTAGAGGAATATTGGAAAAACATCAGCAGGACAAGAATATTTGTGATAACATCAAACATAAGAATTCCTGTAATATTAAGTCTCAAATACCAGCTATTTCATAGGATAAAAGCCAAATAACAGCAATGAAACTGTTACAGCAAGTGAAATTAAAATGTCACACTTGTAGATTTTGCTGCCTATGATCTTTCCATTTTTCTTTTCTTTCAGGTCCAGTTAGTGGGTTTAATAAGTTCCAGATCTTAGTTTAGGAACTGGAAGACCTTAAAGAGTGGAACTTATTTGTTGTCCAGAAGTTCTCCCAAACAGTTATCATGTTTATATTCATTTGAATTGAAGGCAGTAATTTCATGGATATTGGAAAAGTGGGATAGAGTTTGACCAGATTTTTGGTTTTGATTTTGTTTTAATGAAACAGATGGAGAGGTCTGAGGATCATGATCATCAAAACAAAATTCTCTGATCAGAAGAAGCCATTATTGGAATTTCAGATTTTATATGACAGCATTCAGTCAAATTTTTCTCAAGAAAGACTTTTCACATACAGGACAGAATTTAAATAGAGGTGGATGCCAGCTCAGAAAAAAAAAAATCAATAGCATTTTAAAAAATGATAGCTTAGAGTTAACATAGGAAAAAAACCTGCCTTATTTGATTCAAAACAGGAATGTGAACTTAAGTTTTCCCCATAAGAGGTAAATGCCCCGAAAACTAGAGAAACAATCAGTCTTATGTGATGAAAAATTATAACAGTAAAAGTTGCCATCTGTTCAGATGCAAAATTGAAAACAAACTGTGAAGCTTTGACTCTTTAAAAAAAAGGAGTTGCTGTTTTCTAGCCCTGATTTTGTAGTTACATGTATTATACGATATGACGAAGACAAAATTAAACGTATCTGTGTTATTGTAAATTTTTATTAACATCCTGTAAAATTTAATATAGTTGTCACATTCTCACATAGGATTCTCATGTTTCAAGAAACAGAAGGGAAACCACTCCTTTGTGGGATTTTTTTTTCTCCTCACTGAATTCATCAGGACTGTGACCGAGGTTGACTTTCTTTCAGTCCTCCCCTATACAAAGCCATGAATTGCGATTGGTACTGGCCTTACACTTGCCAAGAGACATTCATTAGCCACTCTGAGCCACCTCATCTGTTGATTTGATTGGGCTTTACCAGGAATTTTCCCACTGAGTGTTGGACTCTTTTTGATTTAACTGTATTTTAGACTGATCTCTCTGGCCACTCTAAAAATAAAAGAATTGCTTCACCTTTACTGAGATATGTCACATTTAATAAAAAAAGAAAAAAATATTTGGCCTTCTGAGTCTATTCTTGGCTGACGTTGGTTTATAAGTTGTACCTGGCAAGAAGCTTAAAGTCTCTGGGAAAAGGGAACGTGATTCCAGCTGGAAGCCTAAAGAGGTTTGTTTCTTATTTCCATTAGACTGAAGTTTCATTCTCTGTGATGAGGGAATCGTCTGGTTCTGATACTTGCTATCTAATGTTATTGTGCTTTCACAGCATGGGTGAATAAAGAGGTTTAAACCTGCAGAGGAATTTGAGGCTTCTCAAAAGCAGGTGGATATTAATTAAATTATTCAGGCAATTATCTTCCTCACTCATCTAGGGAGTTCAGACAGTGGTCTCATCTCTAGCAGGATACAGTTACAGAACTGAGAGCTGCCAGTGAAACCCTGATTTATATGCACAGAACTGAGATGAGGACCTAAATTTTGTAATTTGGAATATTACTGCCTTAACACTTTAATAAATAAAGGTTGCATTAGGGCAATTTTCAAAAGAGAGGCCCGTGATGGGAAGAACCATAGAATGGTTTGGGTTGGAATGGACCTCAAAGATCATCTTGTTCCAAATCCCTGCCATGGGCAGGGACACCTTCCACTAGACCTTCCACCAAAGCCTTTCCCAGAAACATCTGGAACAATGGGGACCTTTGGGAAGGACAGCTGCTTCACACTGGCTGGCATCTTCCTGGTCCCCTATCTCATCAGCAGTTCTTGTCCCTAACTCCTGGCATCTCCACACAGGACTGCAGGAATGCGTGGCTTTGGGCAAATCCCCATCTCTGGAAGTGTTCCAAGCCAGGCTGGACAGGGCTTTGATTAACCTGGTCTAGAGGAAGGTGTCTGGGTTTGGAAGGGGTTTGGAACTAAATGATCTCAAAGATCCCTTGCAACTCAAACTGCTTTAAGATTCTATAGTAAATGGGGCAGGTGGTCATGAAAAGAGGGGAGAAGCTGTTTGTTAAGGAGAGGCTGCCTGCTAGGAAGGGTGATCACAAAAGGCCAAGCCTGGATGCAGCAGATTTTTCTGAGATTCACACAGTAACAAATGGAATTCCGTTCAGAAAATCACCTTTACGCTGCTTTGCCCTGTGCAAGAGGCTCTTTCTCCATCCATTAAGGGACATCATCTCTGCTCTCCTTTGACTAACACAGGCTTTGTTACTGTCCTTCATCATCTTGCAAATCCTTGCATCAGCCCCAATTTAGCAAAGGGCTTTAGCACAGCTACACTGCTCCAAACACCTGGAGTCCAGCAGGATTCAGACTGAGCTGAAGATATATTGCCTCAAAAAAGGATTGCTGTAGTATGTTCACTTCTAGAGCACCACTGTATCAGCTGTTAGAGAATAATTGTAAATAAAGCTCAGGAGGATCGATCCATCTCAGCTCAATCAGCTTATTGATTTTAGCTATAAAAAGAAAACAGCACATAAACAGCCCTCTTACATGTGACCCCACCACCAGCCCATGGTGACTGACAATTCCCAGGTGCAAACAGCGCATGAACTTTTAGCTGGTGGTTATTGCGTCTATTTGGGTTTACAGGTAACTTGAGAGTTTCCTTTAAATTGCACAATCTCTCCCTGCCTCTGTGAAGACCAGGCCAGTTTATCTACACACGTTATCATGTGTACAACTTACTGGAACCATTTTTCATGACTGTGATATTCAGGGGAAAATAGGACACACAGCTATCAGAGAAATCAGTGATATCTACAATAAAAACAGAGATTCATCAAAGATTGCAGAAATATTTTTTAAAAAAATAGCAGAACACAAGGACATCAGCTAGTGAGCAGCTTGGTAGTTGCTCAAACCCAAGCATACAAAAAAATCATAGGAGTTTTGCTCGTTGCTAACAGGATAAACCTTTATCATAACCAGCACGGCACCTATAAGCAAAGAATAGCCAGAAACAGCTAAAGCAGCACATGAGAGACAGCTGGACCCAGGCCTGCATTACTTAATACAGACCTAATCCCTGTCCTTGCAGATTTTGTAGTTTTGCCAAGAGTAAGGGATTTGCTGGGTTTTCTCCTTTCCCCTGGCTCTACACTGTGACCATGAGCACTGCAGAGACATTGTCCCAGCTCCTCATAGCAGGAGACTTTTCTTAACCCAAAAGAAGATCAAATTAGGCAGAGGGAACAAACCCGTCCTATCTGAACCCTGAAGAAGAGAGCTGAGGAACTGGACTTTATCTCCAGAAGATACCATCTTAACATCATCCAAGTACCAGACCCCAACAATTAGGGGCTATGAAGCTTTAAAACTGATATTTTAGCACAGAGCTAACTCTGCCATCCAGGGAGGGTTCACCTGACAACAGACTCGTGGAAAAGTTACCCTCAGCTCCTTGTCATGGTGTCACGATCCGCTTA
>WEKY01024159.1:0-17014 GCA_013390045.1 Picathartes gymnocephalus
GGAAGTAGGAACCCAAGCACTACGTGTTCCTTTATCCCTGTATTTAAGAGCACACTTTGAGTGCTTGCTGCCTTAACCCTTTTAAATGAGCAAGATATAGAAAACAAAGATAGAAATCGGTATGTCTGATGTTTAAAAAAATAAGCTTAACTTTGATGGAAGTATGTTAAAAGAGCTATTTTCAGTGCATTCATTTTTTCATTTTACTTAGTCTAGCATCTAGTAGCCACAACAGGGGGGGAAAGGACACTCTTTTGAGCATCATTAACAAGAATTTTATTTACACTTCTATAAAATTTCTCTTTTTTATCTGGCCTGTCAGTAAGACAAATTGTGGTGGTCAGACAACCAGGATGCTTACATATTATGAAGATGAGGAAATGTTTTTTCAGTAGTAAAAAGATTAAATGTAGTTTTCTTTCCAGGAAAAGAAATCTGTCTAGGTCTTGTTGGGTAAGTGTCCCCAAGTTTATCTCAGTCTGACTGCTTCTCTGTCGGAAACTAGTGTTCAAAGCCTCTAGAGATTGAAAGATAGGTTTTTCTCCCACACTCCCACTTCTCAATTAGAGTTAAATATTATTCCTTATGGCATTATTTGAACTAATCCTCAACAGCTTTCTGTAGAAGTCAACTGGTGATTGACATGTAAACTACTGCAAGTTCAATTCAATATCTTTCACCTCTAGGTTTCAAATTATCACCTAAAATAAATGTCAGACATCTTTTGAAAAATACTATGAACATTTAAGGGCACAGAGATATTTGATTTTTCTCCTCTTGAAAATTCCAGGTGTCTTGATAATTTGAAGCTGCTATATTTATGCTGCAACACATGTCCTACATTTCAAGTTTCTGACAGTAACTGCCATTCTAAGCAACTCCAGTTCAGATCCTCCTTCCTACAACCTGTATGTGTAGATGAGAACATACACAATAAGCTGAATTTGTTGAAAATCAGTTTTAAAGATAAACTTCCTACCCAAAAATTCAGGCAGGAATTCTTTACCTGTGGCTAAATCTAATTTAGTATAACTTATATAAAAAGAGTTTCTAGCAAGCTCAGATTCATGCTGTCTCTTACAGATGCCTGTGTCAGCAAGCTTCTCTTGCTTCCCATCCTCAGATTGGAACTAGAAGTCCCTACCAAAAGGGGAAGTTTAAAAGCCCACTTGACACTCTATGCAAACTCATTTACAAGACTTTTCCTGGGTATGGCTGAAATTCCCCCTTTCTTTGAACAAAGAAAACACGAGCTGTCTTTAACAGATGTGGACGTATTTTTGAACTGCAGATATTCAAATTTTAGCACTTACAAGATATAACAACTTCTTTTTTTTTTTTTTTTTTTACTACCACATAAACAAAAATTTATTTTATTATGATTGCAGGATAATAGGCAAGGGTCCTGAAGTCCTATAATGCTTCCAGGATTCATTATATTGTGAATAAACCTTGTCTTCATTGTCGTGGAATTTCAACTCACTTCTGCACACACCACCAGAGCAGGAGCAGACAGGAGCAGACTGTCCATCTTCATACCACAAATTGTGATGACTGAATGGTCTTTGCTTGATGCCTAACCCCGTATAGGTTATCACAGCTGTACATTTGCACAATGTGCAATTCAATTTACCAAACTTGCATTCTGTACTCGCTGTAGCCTACTGTCTATATCCAACAGTGCCATCTTTCACTGGGGAGAGGAAATCTCACATGTTTAGACATATTTCGCCAGCCCCAGAACCATTGCCATAGAACTTCAAAGTTACCATGCAGTTGTCCGCTCTTGACTTGCACTAGTAAATCAGATCTCAGGACACAGTTGCCACAATTACTCAGGGAAATTCATCCCTTTATGAGAAAAGATTTGGGGATTGGGAAACCAATGCGATGAAGAGGTCTCTTAGATGGCCAACAGGAAGTCCATAGCTTTATATGAGGGACCTTCAATGGAAAATTTTCAACACGAATTTAAAAGTTATTTTCATCAGCAACTTCGTGACTTCATTGGTCTCACAAATGTAGATCTGGAATTGCTGTCTGTTTCTAGAAGTTAACTTGCTCAACATGATTACTTCAAGAGGGTATAAAATTGTGTTTCTTTTCTGAGGTGATCCATATCCATCTGGTTTCAAATACTTCATTCCTCTTTCTTCCACAGTTGTGTTTGTTCCATGCAAAGGCTTCCTACTACCTCCCTCATTTGTTTCTTCCCATTGCTCTGAAAGTGTGTGATTGACTCATATATATATATACACACACACACATAGTTGCTTTTTATTGTGGTTTACTTTGGGAATGCTTCTTTACAGCTTGGAAATTTTCAATGTCTTATAAAAGTAATTATGGTATCTAGTATGTGCTTTGGGGTACATGAGATAGAGCATATAGGGCTTGCATCTATAATGTTAAAAAAGGTGTAAAACTACAAACTTAAAGAATTCATGTGAGTCATAGACTATTTAAAACACACGCTACCAAGTAAACCCTGTATTCTTGCCATGTCAGTTGGTCTTACTATGTATTGGCTACTCCAAGAAAAATGAACTGACACATTTAAAGAAGTGAAGAAGGAAACAAAAGTCATGAAGGAGCAGAGACAAAGCAGCAGGGTAGATATGGTGCCTGCACATGGTCTCCTACTTGGACAGATCTGAACTTTTTCTCAGTCAGGAAGTCTTAGATTTATGACCAAAGGGTATTCTCCTAGCAAATCTGTCTGCATTTGAAAACAGTCTTTAACAAGGAAATGAACAGCAACTATAAGCAATGCAGTTTCTTAACAATATGTGCCTCACTAGGACAGCTCACAATAATGTTTTTCTATTTGTTTTCTACTTTTATTCAGGATTTTATCCAGACTAAGGTATTGGAAAGGGCCTGCTGATGACTGGTGTAAAATAACTGAAATACATACACTCACTGTAAGTCACAGGCTCAGTTGCCTGCCTTTCAAGCATTTCATTCCCACCTTCAATATGATAAGTTTTTTGTCTTCCTGTTTCCAAATTACTAAAGTGGGTACATCAAATAATTGAATTGCATCATATTTGCACACACAAATATTCCTTTTAGGAAATATTTGAGCAAATTCCTCTTTTGTACTCATACATGACACTGCATTGAATGCATAATTTAGTACTTATTTTCAGAACAAATAGCCTGGAAAAATTGCATGCACAATTGATAGTAATTTGAGTGTGCAACCTGAGGTTGGAGCTTATTAACATATTCATTCTGCCTAAGATCTGTGTGCAAACTCAAACCATGCTGTCTCTTAACAAAAATTGTACCAGGCAGCAAAAAGAGCATGAGCATTACATCAGTGCATGGTACAACTCAGAATGAAGCAGAATGAAGGAAGAGAACACAGTGAAATGCAGATAATTATTTAAATTCACTATAAAACAAAACCAAAAGCTTTTAAAAATATTTTATGGAAGACGGATTTTATTACCATGATAAAAAGAAAATAATTTCATAATTCTGCAAAGCTTTTAATACATGTGTCTGAAGTTTTCACAGCAGAAAAAACCTAGCCATGGTAGAAAAAAAACTTCATTTATAAAATGAACTCCTGTAGTTTTATTTATTTATTTAAGTATATGAAGTTGTTGACTGGAGAACTACAGCACATTTAGGCTGTCAGTCTCTACCAGAAGATTACATTCCCCATGCCCACAGTTCATGGTGCGAATCTGGGCACCCTTTAATATTAAACTTTATGGTATTTATCCAAATAAGATGTAATTCTGCATCCTGACTGTTGATGAAGAGCTAAATCATCATCCAGAAAGAATCGTGGTTGCTTTTCCCCTCTACAAGAAATCAGGACTGCAGAAATATAATAATGGACATCCTGATACAACACTGGCATACATGCACAGAATGAGAAAAGAGACCTGTCATATGGAAAAGAATTCCTTAGACAGCCACTTGTCTTGTGTGAGGGCAATGGCATCATACAATTTTCTTAATTACTATCTATGAAATAAAGAGAGGATGGCAACAGAACATACATATGCAAAAAAGAATATAGTAACATTTACGCAATGTTCTCTGTATGCTGCCACAAGTACATAGACAAAACCATAAAATCTTACACAAATAACTGACAAATCAGGGAAACCGCTAAAAGTATAAATTCACTATGAACCAAGGTTATGTATTTAACAGTACAGTTTTGCAGAGTATGTCTTTCAGCACTGGGGCATTACATAAGAGGATTTGACAAGGTTACAATTTGTGTTACTAATGGAAATTCTTTTCAAGAATTAACCTTTAGGCTAAAAAGAATGACAGATATTCAGATATTCTCAAATGAGTATTTGAATTGAAAATTTCTATTCATTTTTGCTCCCCAACAGAAATTCCATCCTGCATTGCAGTGTGTCATACACACAATTGAATTCTTAACAGCTGCCATTCAAGGGAGATGCAGAGGACCATTTGAAAGTAATATTTTGCTCTGTGTGACATCTCATTTTTTTCTTCTCAGAAATCATAATTTTTTTACACATCTAGTAGTCTTCCTAACAGGAAACCAGCTCTGCCTGTCATTTTGATTGGGGAGGAACCTCGTTTTCCAGGTCACTGGCTTGAATTCTGGAAACAAGATATTCATGAGGGACCTGCGTGGGGAATTTACATCTCAGTGCAGAGTTTTCCTCTCCATTTGTCAGCATACGAGGTCAGTGAGCTGCTCTCTTGTCAGGGGGAAGATAATGGCTGCTGCATTGCCTCCCACTTATTACGCACTCAGTGCATCTGACCTTCATGTGAGACCCCCAAAGCATTCTGATTTTTGGCTTTCCTCATAACCTAACTCAAGCCCCTTTCCCCACAAACCTACAATCTGTGACTTTTGGTAACCCTCTTCTGTCTTCAATCATATTCTAACACACAAGTCCTATTGCTGCACATTCCTTTATTTCACAAAAGTATAGGATGCTTACATTTATTGTTATTTGGGTGAAGACACACTGTTACTACAGTATAAAACTGTAATACCCTCTTATTATTTACTAACAACTTTCTTTAAGCACTATTATATTACATCATTGCATTATTTGTACCTCCATCTATTTTTCTCAACTCTTTAACAGTTTAAAAAAGATAATAGCATATACTTTTATTCTGAGCTCCTCAATTTGGAAAAAATTCCCAAACCACCAAAACGACCTGTGTACTGGTTAATATAAATCTGTCACTCTCACATAATTTGCTATGCTATCATGTATTAATTTCATTTCATGTTAAATATGTGGCAAAGTCAGTAACTAAAATTGTGAATACTGAACTTTCATTTTACTAATTAAACATATTGAAGTACAAAAAACCATGAGACTGACCACAAGACTGCCATTTTATATCGGTTCCCTGTGCTGACCCTTAATTCATAGGTATTTTCAGCATATTATGTGAGCTGCCATGTTACTTGTACAATAACAATGAATACTGTCTGACCAATGCTGTAGAAATGTCATCTTATGGTGCCACAAATGTCTATTTAAGATTCAAGTATCTCTACCACATGAAAGAGACCCCATAAGGAGAAACTGGCTTGTGCACATATGTAAATGAAATAGTGAGAAGGTGGTTTTGGAGTAAAAGTAAATAGGCCTTCCTATACTGAGACTCGAGGGGTTTTTATTGCAAACAAACTAATTTTCTCTTTTTCTAAAATTTATCTAAAAATTCAGGCTTGATTTTGTCATTGTTCTAGTCAATATTGTTTCCCACTACATATGACATTTGTGCCATTCACTGAAAAGTGTTATGGTTAAGCAATTCATTTCATGCCAGTACTCTGCTTCAGCACTCCATCAAAAGCTCCACACATTCTTAGCATGAATGACTCTCCAATTAGTCTGTCTTCAGAGTAAATAGTCCCATGTACTGGAGAAAAAAGAGGTTTTAAATTGTGTATAAGCAGCAACAACTGAGGAAATGAAAGTGAATAATTAAGTGTGGGGACAGTTGACTTATGCACACAACTTTTCCACTAATTTTTGATTTTATAATGAAAAAATTCAGAGACCTAAGCACCAAGCTTAAATAAATTAATGCATAAATAACTAGTCTTACTCCTGCTCTTAAGATTTTATAGTTCTTTTATTAATTTTAAGAGCTCAATTTGTTCTCCACAGATACCTGTTGGGAAATTTCCTTTTAGTAATTGTCATACTGAATGTTATCTAAGCCAGAAAACTGAGCCAGAGGGGTCACTGCTCTGTGGTGTTGTTAGGGTGCCTCCATATGAGTCTTTGTAACAAAACCATTTCAGAAAACAACAAAAAACTGTTATATCCTAAAAAGAAAGAACAGACACACTGTTCATGTTCAAAATCCTACAACCTGTTTCCAATCTGATTTGGCTCATCTAGTCTGGGATGAGAGTTAAGTATAAAGATTCAATACAGCACTGGCTCCATGAAAATTTGGGAAAGATAGAATGAAAAAATATAGTATAATCCCAACTCTGATTCGTGGTTGAGTTCAAAAATCTAAACCTATATCATCGTGGATGAAAAAAACCCTAGTCATAGTCAAATTGGTTTATATTTCTTAGATTTACTATCAGTTGTTCAATTTAAAGAAATATTTTTGAATTTGAATGCTTTTTAAACTTAGTGACAGTCTGACGAGTGCACGGTATTTACATTTTCAAAGAATGTATCAGTATCCAATATAAGAGACAAAATTTCACTGAAGAAAAATAGGTTTATCTGGAAAAAAAAATTACCAAACACTATATTAACATTTCAACAGAAATAGAGTTTAACTTTGCAAGTCAGTATAAAAATAAGATTGCTCTTTTGCATTTGAGAATATCAGCTCACAGCTTTATTTTCTTGCAATTATTTGAAAATAATCTGGATAACTTTACAATCAAGGTATTTCCTCTTGGCTCCCTGGTATACACCAGGCTGCCTGAGGAGATGATAGACATCCTAAGGTGTCCACAGCATAATCAGTCTGAAGAGCCTCCAGGATTAAAATTCTAACTAATGATAATCAAAAAGAAACAAAAACAATAACAAGGTTGTGTGAAAAAGCCAGCAGATAAAAGGGCTACATCTGATTTTATGGAACAGGTAGATGATTCGTCTATCTGCTGCTAATATGCATCCCCAAGATATGTGACTTTTACATGAGACAAAGAGATTTCCCAGCTGTTCCTAGTGCAGAATAGACTGACCTCTACTCAGAGAAGACACTTGTGATTATTCAGTAAAAACTGTCCATGCAGATGTAGAAGTAACCACACAGGACAGCATTCTGTTATTCCTTAAGATAGTTAGACTGTTTATAGCTACTTTATAGTTGCCTGGAGAGATGAATCATGCACATGCTGCAGTGGACAAGCAGGACCACAGGCCAGAGAGGTTTTAGGAACTGGTAAAAAACAGTTTTGGGTATATGACCACTTGCAGACTCTTGCTGTGGAGATACTCCTCGCCATCTGGTACACAAACAACCATCCTTTCTCTCTGAGATATTTCATTCCTTATGCAATCATTCTGCTATGCCATATAAGAATATTTTTAAAAAGCACTGTCTGGATCTCTGTGCAGCAGCAGATTTGACGAAATACTGACAGTAGTCCTGCTTCAAAATGAAAAATTTTTATAATAATATAGATCTATAATAATCTAGCATCCACTAGGCAATATGACAGAAAGTTGTAGCAGACCTCTGGTGATATGAATTGCAAGTCCTGAGTTTCAATAAAATATCACCCTGATAGAAGGGAAAAAGCAGTTAGACAAGAGATGTCCTTTTTTTATCTGGCAGTTTTATCTCAATTCCTTTCTTTAACACAGCCCTGCAAACTTCAGGCTAACTTTGGAGAGCATCAATATTACCTCACAGCTTTTCAAAAAGTGCTTTTCACACTAGAGAAGGGTTCAAACCATCCTCTAAAATTTTTTAAAATTTCAAATTTGAACTAGATTCTCCTCTTAGAAGTGATAAGAGAATTATTATTCTCCCGAGGTCTGGCTGACCGTACTATGCCCAATGAATTTCAGAAGGTACATTAAGGAGGCATAGAATATTTTTTTTTTTCCTTTTGTTTATCTCCATCTTTTGGGACTTTTAAAACACACTGAAGTCACATGCAGATCTGTTATGCCCCAGACACAAATGCACACCCCTTATAAAAGCCTCCTCTGTGCCATAACCTGATAGGGCATTTGACAGTGGTCCTGACACACATGAAGGCCACATTTATACTTTTGCTTTACTTAGGAGGAAGACACAAATGCCATTGTCACTTGGCAAGAAATAGAAGTCCTGGAAACCAAATTGTGTGAGCTTCTGAAGGTTACCTGTGGTGGGCTTTATTTAGTTCTCTTTCTTATTACGATCTCCAAAGCATAGTTATGTCACCATCAAGTTTATTCCAAACATCAAGATGAAACTTGTCTCAAAAGAGCATCTTTGGATGTCCTAAAAAAAGCTGGGAATGGTTACCACTATGCTTCCAATGGTACCAGAAAACTGGACAAAAACCCCCCAAAACTAGGATTTCTGTAAAATGAAATGTTTTCCTTCATGCTTTCAGATATTACAAGATCCATAATAACGTGTGGAATAGGTACAGATGACAAACACAATGCATGTGAAAAATACAATGAAAGTACAATGCTTATTATTTGCTTATTACTTGCAATAAAACTTGTGTGGCCAGCACAGTTGTACACATAGGAGCTTCAGAACTTGATCTGTCACTACAGACCTTTGTCATTTAGAACATCATAACTGACAAATCATTTGTCAGTTCGAACAAAAAAAGCAGAAAGATTAGTCCAAACCACTGAGGAATTAAATGGAGGAAGCCTGTGCAATACACATAAGCATACATTATTGATAGCTAATAAATAATTCTATTATTTCTAGCCTTGGAGAGAGGAGAATAAATGGACTGAAATAGATTGAGTTAATATTATGCTTATGATAATGATTTTTTGAGAACTTATTTCTATTTCATCATGTGATACAATGATTATAGTGTGTTACAGTGTAAAACTGAAAAAAAAAAATCTTTTTTTCACGAATCACTTATTTTGTGATTACCATGAAAAAAAAGGATATTGTTGTAAAAACAAGTCTTCTTTTCTTCTTTTCTTTGTCCGAGAAACAAATTAAGAGTAACTTCTGTATACCATTCCCAAGCGGCTTTTAGAGCTCTGAAGACAACTCAACATATTAATGGTTTGATATTTATAAGATTATTCTACAGAAGGATCAGCAAGATAATTAGAAGATGAAATGCAAAAATCTGTTCCAGCAAAACCCTAAGTCTCCCATGCATCTTATAGCTTTATGCATTAATGCATTTTTAATACACCTCTTTCCTTTTGTGATTAGACTTGTCAGAACTGGAGCTCCAGGATCACTAACAACTCAGTAGGCCTACGACAGTTTTCCAGAACAAGTCCTCCATGTGTATAAAAGGAAAATCTGCCAGCTAAAGAAAAGCCATTACATTATTGCGATGCATACCCTCTGTTTTTATACTTTATCATCCTATGGAGCACTGCAGTCTTCTAAAGAACTACTTATGTGTAGACAAACAATAGTCATCTGTTTTTCATCTTCCTAACCATGCTAAACTAAGTGAACAACAGCAGTGAGGGTGCCCATAGTTTTAACATTCAGCTGCGCTCATGCTGGAATGGAAGACTTTCTGTTGTTTGGGGAAGACAACAAGGATTTCCTATCCAGAGCTCCTATCCCTGGGTGGCAATCAATGATTGTCTGTCCAAACTGGCAACTTGTAGCTATGACAAATGACATTCAAGAACATTTTCCCTTTTCCCATTATTACCCATTCAGATATTATTTAATGTGACAGTCTGGCATCTTCATTGTTTTTCAACACATAGCCTGTTCCCCTGAAAAAGGAAAATAATTCATTGCCACATCACTGAAGTTACTTCTAAA
Organism: Picathartes gymnocephalus; assembly: GCA_013390045.1. Taxonomy (NCBI): domain Eukaryota; kingdom Metazoa; phylum Chordata; class Aves; order Passeriformes; family Picathartidae; genus Picathartes; species Picathartes gymnocephalus. The sequence continues at coordinate 9,952 of WEKY01024159.1, forward strand.
AATGCATGGAAAAAAGCAGTAGTACTCATGTTATCTTAGGAATTGCATAAGGAATCGCATCGTCAAAAAAGATGACAATAACAGGTCATGAAATTTATTCCTAAAAGCAAAGTTGGTGTTGAAGTACATACAGAATCATTTTTAGAAGGTAAGTCTTTAAAGATTTTATTTTTTCCTGTCATGTTGTTATTAATCCCTGGAGCAAAGAGAAAAAGGAGTTGTTTTATGATGACTTGTACACTCCTCAGACATTTAGATGGAATTTAGACACACATAAAATGCATGATATTATTTGCATCTCTTATTTTGCTACTGGGAGGTGTATAAAAATCAGAATAAATTTTCAGAATTTTATGAAGAGTGTAACTTGTATTTCTAATGCATTGGGCTGGAAGAGGGGTACTGAGGAGGGAGAAAAGCAGATTAAAATCTTCACAGGATAGTAAGGCTGATTTTCAAAACACTCAAGAATGTCCACCACTCCAATGAGAGTCAATTAAAAAATCAGAAAAGAAAATTCATTAACTGATCTCCTAATTGTGAAAAACCCACAAGGTCTTGGTGCTTACAGAACACCATGCTATCTATCCTGAAGAAGGGATCTGAAACATTTCCATTTTATTCAAAACTAAATTTATCAAAACTCAGAAGAAAAAGGCTATCAGATGATAATGGGTTATTTTGCTTCAGCTTCTAAAACCACAATCCAAGTAATTCCACTTACTTTTATGAGTTTAGGAGATATTATCGATTCATGATATCTTCACTGTAGTAAAAATGCAGAGTTTCTCTGTATTTTTTAGGTAAGTGACTAAATCTAAAACAGCACAAGCAGCAGAAGTGAAAATAGATATAGTGAAATCATTAATATGTGCTTTACAGGGAAAGAGAAAAACATGTAGTGACTTGCCAAAGGAGAAAGCTAAGAAATTAATTCTTAAATACACCCATATCACTTTTACTCTCCTTTTGCATTTTCTTTTTTGTACCACAGGTATTCTTTGTACAGTAGGTGCTCATGTAAATAAAAAACAAATAAAAGAGAAAAAAAAGCAGATACAAATCAATATACATTGTCAAAGTTTACAGGAATATACCATTCAGTACATCTAGCAAAGAGGCAATTGAATCTCCTAGAAGTCCTTGTCATATAGTCACAGAATATTCTGAGCTGAAAGGGAGCCACAAGGATCACAGAGTCCAAACCCTGGCCCTGCGCAGCACCATCCCCAAGAATTACACGATGTGCCCAAGAGCATTGTCCAAATGCTTCTTGAACTCTCTCAGGCTTGGTGCTGTAACCACTGCCCTGGGGAGCTGTTCCAGTGACCAGCTGGAGCCCTTTGGGTGAAGAATCCTTTTCTAATAGTCAACCTAACCCCACCCTGACACAACTTCAGGCCATTCCCTTGGGTCCTGTCCCTCGTCACCACAGAGCAGAGATCAGTGCCTGCCCCTCCTCTTCCCTTCCCAAGGAAGTTGTAACTGCAGTGAGGTCTCCCCTCAGTCTCCTCCAGGATGAACAGACCAGCTGACCTCCTCTGCTCCTTATTCAGCTTCCCCTCAAGGCTCTTCACCATCTCTGTTGCCCGCCTGTGGATGCTCTTTAATATCTTTTATATCTTGTACTGCATTTCATCCTGTAGTTCTGTATATTACATATTTAGCCAAGTACAGAATATTTATGTCCATTTTTCTACAAAGCAACAGTTTATGTTTTCTGAGTTACAAAATATAAAAACCAGAAAAATTTCAATAACAAAATGAAGACTATAGATTTTTATAGGGTTTCAAATGGTAAGAAAAGTATTTATTCTATAAAGTGTTCCAAGGTCCTGAGAAGTAAAAGGGATAAAAATACATCCAGCTTCAAGCTGCTGATATCTGTCATCAATAAAGTTACATTTAGATGGTCTTATCTATCTGAATTTCAGTCAAGCTTTTGCTGCAATGCTATAAGAGAAATCATTAGCTCAGTAGAAGGAAATCAGTAGAGAAAGCTTGTGAACAAGGGAGATCTTGACAGTTCCACTGAAAGCAGAAATACAGAACAGGAAATCTCTATAAAAACATAGAAAAAATAATTAACAAAAAGGCTTCTAAGAACTTGATGTGGCCTCATTTGAAATACTTGGGAAATTCTAGCCACTCAGACTGGGAGGGGAAGGAGGAGAAAGGCAAATAAGAAACCAGAAGAAGTAAAGTAGCAGAGAAGCAAAGGAATATCTGCTCAAAGCAGAGAGAGGTGATAAAGTACTGTAGTTAGTTCAATCTACCAGAATGAACATTGGGGAAGTCTTTGATTTTCGGTAAGCTCCAGAGAGAAGAAATTACTAAGCCAAAAAGGTAGTGCTCAAACATATTTAGGAATAGAATTTATAAATAAAATCAAATCTGGAGGAACTTATGATTCCAGAAAAAAAAAATTAAGACAGGAGATTTAGCAAGATCTTGCAGTAGAGTAAGATCAAAGTGAAGTGAATGAAAGGGGTTAGTTCCAGTCTGAGATCCATGCCACATAGGAGAGCAATATCCTGTGAACTGTGGTAACAACAGATGAAAAGATAGTAGATTTTTGTTTTGGCAAATGTAAATGAGATTGAGATAGGAGGAGAAACAGTTTCAGATTTCTGACATTAAAGAGCAAGAAAGATATAAAATATGCTAAAAATATTTGTCAATTTTTGAATCCTTTACTGCATGGTTTTTCAATATTTACAGCATGTAGATGTCTGTTGTTACAGCCAACACATAAGTCTGTATATACTATGTCTTCAACTTCATGCATGAATGAATATGGTTTGTATGTTTGGTGTTTTTACTGACAATAAAGATATACTAAGTAAGTTTGCCAGTGATACTACATTGGGAGGAGCTTTTGACTCCCTCAAAGGCAGAGAGACCCCACAAAGAGACTTGGACACACCAGAGGGCTGTGAAATCACCAACAGTATGAAGGTTAACATGGGAAAGGGGCGGATTCTGCACTTGGGATGGGGCAACTCCATGAACACAGAGATGGACATAGAGAATGGGGAACAAGAGGCTGGAGAGCAGTGCCATGGAAAGGGCCCTGGGGGTTCTGGTCAATGGCAAGTTGAACATGAGCCAGCAGTGCCCTGGCAGCCAGGAGGGCCAAGGGTGTCCTGGGGACATCAGGGACAGCATCGCCAGGCGGGCGAGGGAGGGGATTGTCCCCTCTGCTCTGCTCTGGGGCGGCCTCACCTCGAGTGCTGGGGGCAGGTTTGGGTGCTGCAGTATAAGGACATAGGATTAGAAGTGTCCAGAGGAAGGCAACAAAGATGGAGAAGGGCTTTGAGGGGAAACTGTACGAAGAGTGACTGAGGTCCCTTGGTCTGTTCAGCCTGGAAAACAGGAAACTGAGGGGAGACCTCGTTGCAGTTACAACTTCCTTGGGAGGTGAAGACAAGGGGCTGACACTGATCTCCTCTCTGTGTGACTGGTGACAGAAGCCAAGGGAGTGGCTAGAAGCTATGTCAGGGAGGGAGGGAGGTGGGTGGATGGGCATGGATAGGGAGGGGGACTAGCATGAATATTAGGAAGAGGTTTTTCACCCAGAGGGTGGTTGGACACTGGAAAAGGCTCCCCAGGGCAGTGGTCACAGCACCAAGCCTGACAGAGTTCAAGAAGCTTTTGGATAATGCTCTCAGTCACATGGTGTGACTCTTGGGATGTCCTGTGAAGGACCAGGAGTTGGACTTGATGATCCTTGTAGGTCCCTTCCAACTAAGGATATTCTATGATTCTATGAAATCAACTAGTCAGCGCTTTTACAGGAGGAGAAAATGACTGTATAAGGGAGCAAACTTGGAAAATTGGTGAATTTGGAAGTAGACATTGTTCCACATTTCCTGACCCTGCTTAATCTATTTTACAATGGCAAAATACTGGTTTTCTGATGTGCAAAGTATATCTGTGCTGAAAAAATGAGTCCTGAAATATTTATATTAATGGTAACTGACATAGTTACGTTGATACTTTCTTGCCAACAATAATTAAAAACAATTACTGAAAAATTACTAGGTCTGTTACAAAAAGAGTTGTAGTAAGTTTCATTTATACTGGGACTAAGCTTCCTTGCTAGCTGTTTTATCATTTTTCAACCATCTTTATTCCTGCTGCGATAATTTATAACTTGCCAGAGCTTTGTGACTCAAGGCAGCCTTTTTTTCAATCATCTTTTAGCTTCAAACAAAACTTCATAATTGTTTTTTTTCGATACAGAATAACTATCAAAATAGTGATTTTGGAGAAAATCAAATGATAAAATGAGATTATTTACACAGCTTGCTTTATTTTAGATAACTGTTGTAGTGATTAGTCTATATTAAGCCTAAAATAGCTCTGCCATTTCATTTTAAGGAAAAAAAATGTACAAAAGAAAGAAAGAAGAAACCTACTTTGAATCACAAAATTCTGTCACTTCTCAAATTATCACAGTGGGTAAAGACGGTCTTCCCCAAAGCTAGCAGGACACCCTTAGTCAATTTTCTACAGGGAGAGAAAAAAGCACCATGTGCTCACACACACACATATTCTTAAAAGTGTAAGTTTGTGATGGTGAGAGACTTCATAACACATTACCAGTCTCATGAGCCATTGAGTCCTGGGGATTGGTAAATGGACTCTGAAGCCCTCCACTACTAAATTCATGTTAGGAGCAGCTTTTGTTTCTCAGGACATCTTACCATCCAATGACTGTGTGGTCAACTGTGTGAAATGCATTGGTGGCCTCAGTTCAGATCCTAGTGGACAAGTAATTACTGCTGCTGTTGACCTGCAAGCTCTTTTTCACTCCGTTACACAGGTACAAACAAGTAACTCCAAGTGAATTGAACTAGTGTAAATGCAATTAGATTCTGGCTCTTTAGTGGCCTGTTGCAAGCCTGCATGCCAAGCTTCATGCAGTTGTGTCAACATAACCATCTCCCACATTAAGCAAAAAGTCCAACATAAGCAAGGACATCCAGAGTGTTATGCAGAATTTACACAGATTTCAGTCTCACTATAAGGCAACAGGATCATTTAGGAAAAGTGTTCAGTCCACAATATATAATGGGGATGATGGTGATTAGCATTAACTGTTAAGTGCACACTCTGAAGAAGAATACGGTACAATCGAAATTATATTGATAGTTCAGAATTCAGATTATTGTAACAGACTCTGAACTTTCACTGTGAAGAAATCAACACCTTAATACAGATATAAGCTACTGTGTATGAGATTAAAAATGCCTTAGAAATAATAGAGAAAAACTGACATGACATCTATTTTTTGTTGTATATTTTGTGACTTGAGCATGCATGAATTTTGTCACTAGAATATGCATGAATAAATGCTCACCCATATAAATATAGTTTGAAATACTGCCTTCCTGAATAGACATGGATTTATGTAGCTTTTGAAACTATAACTTTAACATTTTCAGAAATCAAAATTAATTTCTTACCTATGAAAACATTAGATGTAATTAGGAAAAGCTAGTTAATTAATTTAATTGGGGCCAACCCAATGAATTACAAAAGATACAGTGTAAAGCAAATAATATAAATCAAGAAAACTTCTGTCTTCCTAATTCCAGAGACCATTAATATAAACAAAACCAGGGTATTCATAAGTAATCTGAATAGGAAATTCCTGGCAGAAGGAGTTTTCCAGTTAATGTGTTCAGATTTGTCAAAAACAGATGAACAGTTTTCAGGGAAGCCTGGGACATAAGAAACCAGTCCTGAGGCAACTGAGGTTCCTGGGGGAACCTGGATTCAAATATTTCTCTCTTTGATGGAAAGCACATACCTGAATCTATGGTCCCTCAGCAAAATGAAAACAAATATTGGGTTATTCATTTATGAAACTCAGCTTCCTCCTTTTGGCACTACTCTCTTTCCAGAAAACAGGTGAAAGAACGGGGAATCAGAGCTTAGTCTCCCGAGGACAGGTAAGAGCATGAATGGCCACTGGTGTAATTCCTGCATTCATGCTTATTTTCCACCTATCTCTCTCTTTTTAAACTACCAATTCCAACATTGGTAAGATTTTCAGTTTCCCCATCCTAGGGGATGGAAACACTTTTCATCACACAACATGTTCATGGGATGAGAAAGCGTGTTCTCCTTGCCTGCCGCAAAAGGTACGCAGAGATTGGGCCACAGGTAGCACCAGCCGCTGCACCAAGGCGTGCACGGAGGTGATTGTGCTAACAGTGCAGTGAGTGCCTTCAGTGTCTTTGTTAATAGAGGTTTAAGTCTCCAGCTTGACATTATTTGAATGTAGTTCTCTGTGGTTTAATTACTACCATTATTATTATAGATACAGTAGTAATTATCTCTTCTTAATGTCTCATCATGTTTTGATCAATTCACATAAAAGTTTACTGTAAATATATGGTTAGGTAACATTAAAGGAAGCATGTAATTATGGAATATATAATCAAATACCTTCTAAACAGTTGTATATTTTCCAACAATTAAATGCTTTTTAAAAAAATAATTAATTTGTTTTTAATAGGCAATATTCAGATTTTGAAGCAATGAATATATAAAGCTTTATTTGTTGACCTCAAATTACTTTACTCCAGTTATATTGATAACATCTAGGTTTCTCAAAAACCTGCTGGCACAAAATCTTTTCAGCTTTATTAATGATTCAGATGGCAGTTTCTGAAGAGACAAGTTCCCACAGAGAAGGAGCACTTGATTAATGACCTGGAAACACTTTTCCTTTTCAGCTGATTAAATAAAATTGACTGGATTTTTACATTTTTATAATAAAATGACCTGCAGGGCTGAGATGACACAGTGAAAGCAGCATGTTCACTCTTCAACAGATTTTTATTTTGTCACTTGTAAAAATGAAAGGGCTAACCACCCAAGCAGAAAAATGCACTTTATCACTGTCCACTGCCGACATGCTGACAATTGCTGCATACAAATACAAAAACATGGAGGAAACTAGGCTGTGTTTACACTTAGCCTGATTTTGTCTAATGATGACAAAAGGTCTATGACTTCATGGGGTTGGAGTGATACTATTTAATTATTA
>WEKY01024159.1:17088-30222 GCA_013390045.1 Picathartes gymnocephalus
TATTATGCAAAATAGATTTATAACAACACTGCTGGTAATCACAAAAGGCTTTATAATATGGTCACTTAGAAGTGATACCAAATATCTTTCCAGAAAAATACATATAAGAAGGTCTTTAGTTTTCTGAAGAAAGATGGTAGCTATTGTTAAACAACAAAATGAAAATCTAATGCAGTTGCCAGCTAAAATAATTGGAGAGATTGCACTAGCCATCACGGAATACAACCCAAACATAATTTGCAACAATTAAAAGTAACAGATGAAACACCTCGTCTCTAAGCACACACTTGCACTCACAATGGCATATAAGGCCATTGTGATGCCAAGCCATAGCAGTGGCTGCTGGGCCTACTCTGCCTTAGTAAACCTCGACTGAAGACTTCCATTCATCTCTTCTGGGCTTTTTGTTTTGTTGTTTCCCTGCCCTTTTCATACAAGCACCCAGCCTGATAAAACAATCAATAATTTCAGTCTGAGTAAGTAATCAAAAGTGTTTTGTGCTCTCCTAAAAGCTGTTTGTTTGTCTTCCTAGTATTAAACTGTGTAAATGTCAGTAATCCCTTGTGGGTTCAGTGGGCTGATATAAAAGATCTGTATCTCATATGAAATCTTATATTAAATCTATCCCCTTGAAAACAGAGCTACCTTATCCTGACTACTGGGAACAGCCCATGGTTGACCTTAATAATGTAATCAAGCCGAAATATTGGCTGAGAGTTTTAAATGGACTGAGGCAAATGCACAGCAATAAGGGTGGCAATTGTTAAACACTGTCAGCTATCATATCCCTGAGCCTTGACACAGCAGCAAGCCTGGAGTAACATGCAAGGAAATGAAAAAAAACCACAGAGTGTTTCCAGATCTACTCAGGACTGCCCGGATTATTGTACAGCTGCAGCTTGTGTGTAGCTTCTTTCTCAAGAATGAAGTAGTAGTCTCTTTTAAAAATTATTTCTCCTTAAGAGTGGATGCATTGTATGACTCATCAGTCATCTTGTACACTGTTCTGTATCTGAATATCAGAGATGCTTACAGTCTTTGACCCTGCAAAGGAGGGAGATGCACAGTAACAGTATTATTTTCATTTCCAAGTGGGACCACTTGGTCCATATATAATGTCTTACAATTCCCTGGTTAACTGTAGCACATAAAGGTGTGTGGTTAAAAGTGCTGATGTTTCTTTGCTTCCCACATGGGTGGTGTTGTAAGCTTAGACAAGGCAATTGGTAGAACCACTGCACTCATAATAGTGTTGCGAGGAGTAGTGTATTTAAAATGATTTTTGACATCTATTCATTAAGACCTAGGACTTCTAACATATGTGTCACTTTTGCACAGGGACTATTTGCATATTTAAGACAATAATTCTAGTATTTTGTAAAATGGAGTTTTTACTCTTCTGATTTTTAAAGAGATAAGAGAATAGCCACTCTCGTGGTGACTTGACCTAGTTTGCTTCTATTTCAACTAGAAAATTCTGAAGGGAGTGTAATGGAATATAATGCAGATACAGATATAGATATAGATGTGTAAGATTAAAGTAACCTTGACTGTTATTTATAAGCAAAGTTTACCCAGTTTGAAATACCAAGGTTGGATAAACCAATTCTTGAAAGGTCACAAAGGTCATACTCTCTCTAAAAAATTCTCCATCAAAACAAAATTGTAAATAATGTAAAGAAGAAGAAGAAGCTGAAGTGTTTGTTCTCTTAATCCTGGAGAGATGAGCATTAGCACATATTTAAATTAAGTCAAAATAACAGAATTCTCATCTGCTAAACCCCTTCCCATCCATCCACACTGGCAATCATATTCATGAATAAAAGGAAGCAAAACCAGTGGGGATGTAGAAACCATAACCATTCTTAAATTATGTTATTTTTCATTATAAATTAAAATAATCATGGTAATACTTTGCAAAATAGTGGTCAAATATAGCTTCCCACAAAATTACTCCTCACTATTCAGGGTGAGGGGGAGCCCTAAACAGGATAAACCAGACAAAATTTCAGGTTGGATGGAAAATGACAAAAAGGGGGAACCATCTGCCATAGAGAGGTACTGCTGTTGCATCAACCCATATATTTCCACTCTTGGCCTTTGGTCTTGTTAAGCCAAAGGAAAAGTATTGAGGCAGGAGGAGAAAAATGAGCTTTAACTGAAGCCTCTGATGAACACAGAGGAAGAAATACTTTTTTTGAAGTGCAGACTTCCAGAAATAAGGGGTGCTATTTATCTGTTGTTTCTAACATTGTACAAATCACGTCCTGCCAATGGAAAGTACTGGGAAAGGTTCCTCACCCGTAGGTGCATGGTAAGAGAGCCCAACCATGGAAACTCAGTCTTTCAAGATCAAAATGTAGGGGCTGATATTTGTACACTGTGAATACAAACCATGATCCTTTATTTCTCTTAGTAACCAAAGAGATAATTGTTAATTTAATCAAATGGAAGAAAACAAGGCATTGCACTTGGCACGAATAATCACTTGCACAAGAGCAGGCTGTGAAATAAGTGGCTGGATGTCAGATCTGCAGAAAAGGATTTAATGGTTAATGTGAGTTAACAGTTTCATGGCATTGCTCTAAAGGCAGACCTTTCTGTGATAAACAGGAACTACATGACCTTCAATGTCCCTTTCAACTGAAGCCATTCGATGTGGCCTTTAATAAAAGGGGTGTATTTTGGGTTTCAGATTTGCCATGTCAAGAGAAACGTGCTCAAATGGAAAAAATCTAGAGAATGTCAGCCTTAATGATCAGAGAGCTGGTAAAATGGTCTTGGAAGGGAGGAGCTGAGAGAAGACTGTTTAGTCTAGAAAAGAAAAACACTGTGACATAATGCTTTTTTGCATTTTTAAATATATTCCATAGTTGCTGCAAAGAATAATTTATTCCTCATGCCTAGGGCAGACAAGGTAGAAGGAGAAATTTAGGCTGACTACTAGGAAATATTTTCTGTCCATGAAATTAGCAAAGCAAATGGATGAGCTGTCTGGAAAGATGCTGACATCTCCTCTATGAGAGGAGACTCTTTTCTCTAAGGAAAAATTAAACAAATGTCCTATTTTATTATTAGACTAAAACAATGAATACTCCTCCAATGTTAAATCAAAGGCAACTCTCATCTATAGAACATTCTCTTACCTAAGGAATAAATCGGACTTTGCAGTGATTTCAAAAATATTAAGATTTACAACACATAATCAATATTTTTAACACAATTAAACCAAATTTTAAGCTTATTTATATTTCTCCTTCTTAGTCCAAAAAGCTTTATTAATGAAGAAAAGTGTTTCACAAATAAAACCATATATTCACAAAATAACAGGATCACAGAACGTGTCTGGTTGGAAAGGACCCCTGTGGGACTGTGGGTCACCTGGTCCAAACTACCTGCTCGTGCAGGGTTATCCCACAGCACACAGCACAAGATTGTGTCCAGATGGTTCTTGAACATCTCCAGTGAGGGAGATTGCCCAGCCTCTCTGGGCAACCTGTTCCGGTGCACGGTCACTCACACAGTAAAGAAGTTCTTCCTCATGGTCAGATGGATCTTCCTGTGCATCACTTACTGCCTGTTGCCTCAGCAACTCTAAGCAGAGCCTGGTCCCTCCTCTGACCCCTCCCTGCAGACACTGACAGTCATTGAGGAGGTCCACTCTCAGCCACCTCTTCTCGAGGCTGAACAGGCCCAACTCTTTCAAACTTTCTGTGTAATAGAGATTCTCCTGTTCCTTAATCATATCTGTTCCACTAAGGAGCCCAGAACTGGGCACAGCGTCCAGATGTGACCTCACAAGGACTGAACAGAGGGTCAGCTCTCACAACTTGCTGACAATGATCTCTAATACCGCCCCAGGATACCATTGTCCTTCTTGGCCAAAAGGTCACACTGCTGGCTCACAGAGAGTTTGTTGTCCAACAGGACTCCCAGGTTCTTCTCTGCAGAGCTGCTTTCTATCAGGACAGCCCCAGTCTGTACTGATGCATCTAAGATTTTGAGAAAATCAGAAAATAAAAATGCAGTAAGAATCTTAATAATTTTGATCCCATGTTTTTAATCGATAAAGTTTTCCTTATAGTTTTTGTGCTCACTCTTAGTCTTAAAAACACCCAACCAAAATTTTCTCCTATTGAGGCATTCTAATATTGCACAGGCCTATATTAATCTACAGTTAGTCTGTGGAAACCACAGAAAACTTGGTAATCCAGTTGTCATTTACAATAAATATTCAGTGCAGAGATAATTTCTGGTAATTGTCATCAGCATTTGTGCCAAAACTCCACTCATTAAATGAATACTAATTTAGTCTGTCTAAATTGTCAAGTAATATTTAGGCTGGAACACTTAAAGGGCAATTGAATACATAATTTCAATTGATTTCACATTGCCATTTCACTTTCGTCTTTCAAGAGGACATGCATCTTCGAAACAGATCAGAAGCAAAACCATGAAATTTGTTGTCTTATTATAACCTGCAGAATTTCTTTCCAGTAAGTTATTCTATAAAAAATGATAAATAAAAAACACTTCAGAAAGCCTTACTGATTTTTCTTTTTTTTTTTCTGTTTTTAATTAATTGAAAACTTTTAAATTAGCAGGATAAGACTTGTTTGAGTGTAGAACATTCACAAAACAGAACTCCTATCAAGTAACCAAAAAGGAAGGAGTGAATCCTTTCCAGCCTCATTTTTTTATTCAAGTTTAATCTTGAGATCAGTTTTGTCATCCATATCTCAGGTTTTAATATTTGACCTATCAGTATTTGGGGAGCAATACAAGCTATAATGAGCAACAAGTTTAGTCTTCCAACACAGCATTAAACATCAGAAACATTAAGCATTAACGTGTTATAAATTCTGTACAGACTTCTTCCTGTGAGTAGGACCACTGTTCCTAGTGTTCACCTGCTGAAAGTTACAGCAGAAGAATCATGCAGAATTTCCCAACCAAGTTCAGTACTGGTTACTCCTGGCTGCCTTGTGTAATCACCACAGCCTAAATCTTGATTGAATTGGACACAAAGAATTGTCAGTTCCAGTGTACTGGGTCTGGTCAGCTTATTTAGAACGTGTTCATAATATCAGATTTAATTTTTTTTATTGACCACTATACATATACTTGACCAAATATTTTAAGAAAAAAAAGTCCTGGTCAAACTCAGAGAAAATTTTTACTTCACAATACAATCAAAATGCATTCAATGTATGGAATAGAAACATTTTCCTTTTAAGATCCCTCATGTTTCATATCTGGACTTAAAAGTATGCAGAGCTAAGGCAAAGTATTCTCCTTCAGTGTAGTCCTGCTCCCCGAGTATTTCATATCTCTTTCCTAGTTGCCCACCATTCCCCCAGGCATTGTGCAGAAAGCTTAGATTATTCATCAAGAATCAGAGATTTCATTGCAAATCACAAGCCTTAGTTAAGTGAAATGTCTAGCTGTTCCATGATGCTTGATTTATTGTAATACTGGAATGAAAACAGAGAATTCAAAATAAAATGCAAGAACTAAGCAAATATTCTTTAATCTGCACTTTTAAGGAAATTGTGGGAAAAGACAAATGTCTTCAACAATTGAGATACCTTCAAATACAAGTGCATTTCTCTATTCTGCTAACTCAGTGTTTTAGCAGGCTGCAATAAATTTAAAGTTTTCTAACTCTATATTTGAGTTTTCATGCAGAAATTTATGACATTAAAAATTATTTCTCTGTCTACATAACAGAATCCCAGCTCTGATAACACAGTATGAAAACAGAAAAAGACCTCATTCAGGACAGAGTAGGTGGCAAGGACAGTAGAGGATGGCATCGTAAGTGCCATTCTGAGTTTTTTTTATTATAATATGGACAAAGAAATACCTAACTTAGACTTAAATTTTGTCCTTTTTAGTCTCTTATGAAGAGAAGTTCTCTATGAGACCCTTCACCTTTAGTTCTGTATTTCAAAGTATATTCTAACTTGGGACATATGGTATGCTAATATTTTTAAGCAGAACAAATAGTACCGTTTTAAGGACTTTAAATACCAACCAGTTCAAACCTCAAACATAAGAAATAGCTCAAGAAATCAATCATTTTGCATGTGAAAGTAGGTTTTCAAAAGAAATTATTTGCCTCTGGATATGGAACATTTCCGCTATGTAGTTGTATAAACCAGGACTATATAGGTCTGGGAGTGCATTGGCTAGCTCAGCTCTGCAGTCATATAATTGAGTCCTTTCTGGATTAAGCTTTCCATATTAGCAAGCAGTAAAACATGCAGCACCTACAATTCATCTGTTCGTAAGTGTTTTAATATTTTTTTAGTGATCATTATCTGAGACAGCTTCCACCAATATGGAAACACATATTTTAGTAGGTTAAGTTTTTCAGTTTTCAGTTTCTCTTCAACAATAGCATGCAACGCAGTTATTCCATTGTTCCTCAGTCTTTTCCCTTCATGTTTAACAGAGATGTTCTAAACATTTGACAATGACCTGTCACAACTCTGTTGATCTGTCATACTAAACAGACCAGACAAACTAATCCCGTCTTCCCAAGAGCCTTCTACCAATGGGGTGGTGTCCTCTGGCTTTCTTAGAGGGGAATATTCCTGCCTTCTCGTTTTCTTCCCCTCAGCTGATCTCTCAGAAACCCTAACTAGCCATGGACTCCTGTTGGAGGAGAACTGAATAAGGACAATCCTGTTTTCTAACATTCATTCCCATGGACCTGTGTGAAAATTCCCTTCAATGGATACCCTGGAGGAGAGAGAACTGTGTTAATTTTGCTGTGGATTTACCTGTGAAAGCAATGTTAGCACAGGTCATGCCATACTTACTTTGCAGGAGTAGTGTTTCTCTAACTTGCTGTTTTTCAAGAATTGTCAGGTATAAATGCATACATTATCCCTAAGAGCACAGTGTAAAGCATCACCAAGGGAACATCTGAAGATTTTTACACCTGAGAGTTTACTTCACCCCAGAATCCTTTGCTTAAGAGAAAAGCCTGAATTAACATTTATTTTCTAAATAAATGTAACTGTATTATGTATAGTATAATTGAATATTGCTTAAAGAAATTTCCAAGCTATCACATAAGTACTGCTTGCTAACACACCAGTGTTAAGCCTCTTAAAAGTCCACTATTCTGGACAGAGCAGTAGGAAAAGATGAGAGGAATTTCCTACAGAAGTCTTCTTTTATACAAAACCCTGGCTCCTTGTTAACAGTATGCTACTTCTCTCCTGGCTTTTTTTTTTCACTCCATTTACTTGACTAGAGGTAAACATCATGATTTTGCTCTGGAATTATATCAATACATATCCTGGTTAGTTTATGCACAAAAATTGAGGTCCACCCATCCTGATATAACAAAATGTCTATTTTCTAAGATGCCCAGCACTTTCCCTGTGAAGAGAAAACGTTAATAAATACTGCTTATTTTACAGAATAAGCAGAAACCAAGTAATTCTTTCTTTTTCACTCCTTACACTGTCTGCACAATCCTGCCACTTCTGAAAACACATACTCATTTTCAATATATTTCTGTGGTCATTTGATCGAGCAGATGACATACAAATTTTCTGAGGTGTAGATAATTAACGAATAAAAAATAATGTATGGCTTTTAAATGACAAAAACTTGTATTCTCCTAATCCCAGTTATTTAAATTTTTAAGACATTGGAACATATTTGTATAGTATGTTTGGCTGAGAAGTTTACATGTTGCACTAGACTTTTTATTAAACTTGTGAAAAGACCCATTTTATGCTCATGAAACAAAAAATATCAAGAAAATTAGATGAAGGGACCTTTCAAAATAAAACAAAACACTTGATTTTATTCCCATAGCTTTTATTCCTTTTCTTAAAATTACATATATTTAAATGTCATTTGGAATAGTACTTTGCTGTGAGAAATTTAGCATCTTCATTTAAGAATGTAAAAAAAAAAAAAAAAAAAAAAATAAATTTTTACCTGCATGAATTGCATTCCATCCAGCAAAAAAGAATGCCAGATTTAGTGCAAAACCAGAGCTGACTCCCACAAGGATATGTTTTTTAACAACTTAACTGATCACAAAAACGGTTCAGTTCATACTGTAATATCCCGTTGTCAGCACTGTCCTTGAGGAGACTAGAACATGTTTTCATTGCTGTTAGGTACTTCTTCAACCAGATCTAAGGCTGCACAGCCAGGCTCATGTTTTAGCTTAAACATAATTTGTATAGGCATACATATAAGTCAAGAAGCAACATTCACATGTGACCAGTAAGATGCAAGTTTCAAATCTGAAATGTGGAGGTCAGCATCAGTATTAGTGGCTCTGAATGTGGGAATATATCCTCACAGCCCCTTTTGAAGACAGGCTTGGTCAACTAGGGACAAAAATGAAATTTTTCTCCCATGTATATTTGTAAATACAGCTTGCGACATACAGATACGTACATGAAGACATTCACAGTCACAATTTGTTAACATTCCATATATTAATCTGTTAGACAGTTCTCCCATGCACACATATTCTACAAAGAAAAAATCTCAGACTTGTTATTACCCTAAAGTGAAATAATATTAGACTGTCCCAAGACATTGATCAAAAGACGTGCAGATCATTGCTCTTTCAAAGAAAGTCTATCTCTATCAGCATCAAATTTTCAATGTCTAAATGATGTTTATAGTTTTGGTATTGTGTTTCTATTCAGTGATATAAACCATATGGCTTCCTTTTAGCATGTCTCTGATGTCTGTTGTTCAGCTGAACAAGTAAATGAAAAAATCCTCTGATAGATCTTATTCTATTTTTCCCTACTGTTTTGAATATTTAAAAAATATAACTTTAAATTTAATTCTAAATTATTTTATTTAGCTATGAAATAGTAAGAAAATGCACCTAATGAAGATATCAGCAGTTGGCTAGCATCCTGGCCTTCATTCTTACCAACCGCTTTTATCGGAAGGACAGTGTTTTGAGCACATATACACTGGCAAAGGGTAAAATTTAAGGAGATGCAATCCTCTCCATACCCATTTATATTAATTTCTGTAGTATATCCCTGTATGACATAGTGGTGTAGGAGTACTTATTTTCCTTTTCTCCCTTCCTGTTGATTCAGGTGAGAAGATAGGAAGTAGATTATTGGTTAATAGTAAAGTTAGTTTTCACTTTTTCTCTTGATTTTATATGTTTAGGCTATATAGAATCATAAAATCACAATAGATTTTTTGTTGGAAGGGACCAGTAAAGACCATCTAGTCCAACTCCCTTGCAAAGGGCAGGATCATCTTTAACTTGATCAGGTTGCTCAGGGCCCTGTCCGACTTTTGAACTTTTACAGGGATGGGACATCCCTCACCTCTCTGGGCAACCTGTTCCAGTGTTTCACCACACTCATCATAAAAATTTTCTTCCTTGTATCTAGTCTGAACCTACCACATTTTAGATTAAAAATATGGGGTTAATGTTAAATTTTCATAAATTTAATAAGTTTAAAAATATAAGGGACTGTAAATGATTTAAGATGGGTGTACATCTAATACATATATATCTCTTTTCCCTTTTTGTCATATTTTCATGGACCCAAGTGCACAGAAGGGAAGGAAAATATTAGAATGGTTTGACATGTACAGACTTGTCTAGATGAAACATAGTTTTAAGCATACAATTAAACTAACTTTTTTAAATCCATAGAACTATTCCTGAGGCCAGTTGAAGCCAATGAAATACAGATAAGGATATATGCAGGAGGTGGATCATAAAAGTGGATCTACTGAGGACATTTCTCTTCTGGAGTGCTTGGTCTTTTCACAGTAGGTGTTCAGTAATTTGGTCATCTGTCTCAGCAGTCCAAGGACATAAATTTTGGCTTTGCAGTCATTCCAGGAGGCTAACACATTTCACCAGAGCAAGGGTGTGAGGTCCAAGCACAGAAAGCTTTCACAGATATAGTACCATGTTCAGAAAGGGGAAAGAGCAGAAGAGGGTGGAACTGGTCATTTATCAAAATACCTATTTGTCTTCTTAGAGTTCTTATCCTCATAATACTGAAGTCCCCTCTAATGCAAAGTAGTCTATGTTCGTGAATTATGCATAACGTTGTCTAATTATTTGTATAGATGTCCATATTGCTGATCATTGCAATATCTGGATCTCCAGAATAATTTACTTCCATTAATGTTCAACTGACTACACATAAAAGAAGCCCTATCTGCTTTGACAAGCACAGCTAAATTTACTCTTATTCACTTATTCAATATCCAGTCTTCTTGGCAAAGCAATACTGAGAAATAAAAATGGTGAAGTGGGAAGAAAAGAGTCTAGACATATATCAATATATTCACTGAGAGAGAATAGAAAAGCATCACCTATAACTTATCACCTATAACTTAGTGTTTTCCATCTCAGTCTTAGACTGTTGACCACCCTCAGTTTGCTTTAATACACAGTAAATACCCAAAGTCATACTTTTGGCAGAAGACCCCTGACTGGCAGCATTACAAGTAGGTGTCAGCTATGAGTTGTGCCAGCCCTCTGTGCAATACCTCAGAGATTACTTGGCATCCATGAGTAAGTGATGTGTTTCAAGTAACAGTCTGTATTCTCATCTCTAAAGAATTCTAGAATATTGCTTTTAAAGAATTCCAGTGATTGTTAAGAAGGATTCTATGCAAATAAATAGCCAGCAACATTGTGTGCACAGTTTTCCTGTCAAGACTACAGAAATTCCACATAATTGCTAATTGTTGTGGTCCATTTGTTAACCTGCTTCAGGGTTTTTCACCAGATTTTTGTCTTAGTTTTAAGGGAGAAAAAAACCCACAAATAAAGATGACCATGCCCTTTGAAATATACAGAAATACCTAAATGTACATAGAATTCAAACTCATTCGTGTCTACTTGACCTAGGATGCTTCCAGCAGTTCGTCCGTCTATCTGTAGACAGCAAGTGCTTAAAACATATACTGCTGTTCTGAAAAAACAGGGATTAGAGAAATTAAGAAAAATTAGTGCTATAAACCTGATTCAATACTATTGTTTTGACTTGAATAATGATAACTGGGCTCTGGATTCCTGTTATTGTGAAGGAAAAATCAGTCTCACTCATTCCAACCTTCCTGTTGGACTGTTGTACAAGGTTAAAATTTTCAGATAAATAACACAGAAGTGTGGACAAACTTTTGAGAAAGGATTTGGTAATTGAAAAGTATCTTTTTGATATAAAATAAAAATGGCTCCATATAAAATAATTTTGGAAATATTTTGGAAATCTTCAGTCTCACTTTATAAACACATTTTAGGAATATCAGTTTCTATCTTGAAGAAAAATAAATCATGCTATCTTTTGCTGGCTGCTTTGGACCACTCACTATTGGGTAGCCAGTGTCATTTTAAATGAGTAAAATAAGTTTATCTGTGCATGCACAAGGTATGACTTTTCCTGGCTACCTGCAGTAGATTTTTTAGGTAGACAAAAGTATTTTATAATAGTGGAAAATAGAAAAAATAATTGTAGGATTTTCATGTGAAATAGATGATGGTATTTATAGAACAGAAATGGACTTGTTAATACAAATTTAATAAGTAAAAAAGAACTTTAATGGGAAGAATATATAAAAGCATTGCTCAAAAATTAGATAAAATAGGGTGAAAGAAAAAAGTTATGGAGCACTTAGTGAAATAAATAGCTGATTTGGGGATTTTTAACCTTCAAATTTTGTGAAACTTTTCATTTTTAAAATGGAAGTTGTCTGAAGCTTTATTATTACAATTACCCAAATTTGTATTTTTGGCTGTAAGATTTTCCACATCACTCAGATATCTCAAACCAAGTATTACAATAAAACTTCAATCAGGCTCATACAGAGAAAACATTGTTACATGTGTCAAATCTACTTTTTTTTCATCCTTTGAGCTTTTTAACATGCCAGAAAATTAGAAGGATGGGTAGATTTGCTACTCTAGGCAAAGTCATAACTTACAAATAGCTGGGGTCATAGCTGCTTGTAGGTGCAAAGAGTTTCAGACATTATATTTCAACAGCTTCCACGCACTGTGAAGTCTTGGGTTAGAGCTGGACCTTTAAGGAGAAAAATATCTGTTAGGCAAGGGATTCACCAATCCTAGTAACTGGTTTCCAAAGGTTACAGTGAACATTCAGGAGGGAATTGTAACAAATCAGGGTCTCTTCTACCAGTTGTGAAGCAAAACCATATATACCTGAGATGAGAGTCAGTGAAGTTTTTTCTTCTCAGTCCGGTGGGCCAGGATACTGTGGAAACAATAATGTTATCAGATGAAATTCAGTATCTGTATCTTTTCCCTGTTCTATGTGTCCTTTTAGTTCATTATCCTGAAAGCAACTGAAGACAATGAATTCTCCACTGAGAATGAAGAGGAATTAGACAGCATATTAAAGGAGTTAGGAAAGAAATTATTTTTCCGGAATGCCACATTTCCATGAAAATGTGTTTGTTTACATCCCTGAAAGGAACAATCCTTGTTTAACACAGAAGTCAAAGAGGACAGGTTGATAAAAAACATACCAGCTGTACTGGCACAAAGATACACAGTTCTTTATCTTGATCTTCGGTTAAGTGTTGGTATAAAAAAAAGCCATGGATATAAAAGGATGTTGTTCATTCCTAATCAAAACAATTATTCACTAGGATTAAAATGTAAGAAAAACTTGGTTCAAAAAAAAAAAAAACCAAGGAGTGACTCTAAAGAAGCAAAATGTGGAGAAAGTTGAGGGAATACTTAACATCAAGATGTGAACCCTTTGATTACTTTAGACTGAAGAATGTATGCAGCATGAACATCAAGCAGGAAACAATGTAAAGAAAATTCAAGTTTTGAAATACAAGGGATTTTTTCTTCTCTTCAGTAAACTAATGTTATGAAAAAGCAGTACAAAAATTCTGAACTTTAATAAATCATTACTTATTATTGGAAGACACCACATGCTTTATTTTGTGCCCTGACTTTTTTGTCCAAATTTGTGTATGTATTAATTTCAAAGTGAACTTCAAACAGTAAACGCTGAGTGAAGGATAGTTATGTGTCTATAAAGGATATAAAATGGAAAAATTTTTGAAAGTTTGCATTTTTGGTTTACAGGATTTCTATATTTTGAAGTTTTTTTAATT
>WEKY01024162.1:0-19227 GCA_013390045.1 Picathartes gymnocephalus
ATATATATGCCATTTTGTAAGCTCTCAGTCTAGATTCAAAAGGTTATTCTCTTTGTCATTTCCCACCTTACACCTATCTCAGAATCAACCTCTTTTGTTTTTGCAGTGCCTGGGGATTTCTTTCCCTGCTGCTACAGCCACATCCTTTTCATCCTTTCACAAACATTCACTTTCCTCCAAATTACAGGGAAGAAAGAATTCTCCTAAACAGCATTCCTCATGGTTAGGTCCAAATACTCTTTAAATCTTTTTGGATATTCCTTTTCCTTCCCTGTCTGGATTCCTGCTAAGATCCTCTTCTCCATTTCTTGCTGTGTAATTTCTTGCAGTGTAATGCCTGAGGACCAGGTATCCTGGCTCCCAGAGATGTCAGTGGGATTTTCATCACTGCAAAATAAGGACCTTTCCCCATGTTTTACACTTTATTTGGAAATTCCTCTTCACCCAAGCTGATGTGACTGATCTGTGTTGTCATGCTTTGTGAACCCCACACTGTTTCTACTACACTCTTGAGCACAATGGCATTAGTTAAAAAAAAATCAGGAAATAACCAGTATTCAATTAAACTGTGCCATTAATTTGCACTACTTTTCACTACTGCCCTTTACAAGTTAGGTCACACTACTGTCCTGAGACAATTCATACTGTAAATATGACTTCACCTTACTACTTAGGCTTACTATCAATAATACCCTTCAAATGCACAAAGAAAAGCAGATTTCTTGCCTGAAAAAGTGCATTTAATTTCACATTAAAAATCAGATGCATGATTAAGTCTATTGCTAAAATAAGAATGAAAACAATAAAATAATTAGATTCAAAAAAGATCCTAAGGCTTCTTCTGGAAGCAGAAAAAAAAACCTTTTCCTGATTTTCTGCAATTTCTAATCCAGTTACAGGCAAAAGTGAAAATGCACAAAGAACATGGATTTGACTTTCTCCTTGCATTTATGATTCCATGTCGAAGAATGATGAAATTCAGAAACTGTTGAAAAGCTTTGGATAAACATTAGGCTCTCACTACTTAGAAGGCCAACCTTTGGAATTTTTTGACAATTCAGATGATTTTCAGACAGACTTTTTTCTCTTGTACAATTGCATGTACAATGTTCCCATGGCTCTGATGGCAGTAGGTATTTAGATTTTGTTTATGACATTATTCCTGGCTGGTTTAGACCAAACTAAACTGTAAAAAGGGGGGGGTTTGAAAGTGTAATTGACAGTATAATAGGAGAGATGTGCCTTTTGGGGAAAAAATGTTTTCTGCTCATGCAGCCTTTTACTCTAATCCTGTAAAGTGTAAGCAGAATGTAACTGTTTAAATTAAATTACAGTCACAAACATCTATTTCTGAACCTGTCCTCTGGTTCAAGTACTTTCCCTTGTCCATTATATACTATGTACTCAGCTTCTAAGGTAAATCTTTCACATTGCTTTATGAAGAAATCCCCATTAAATGTTTACCAAAGCATTGTATCAGTATAAAAAATGATCAGTATATAAATAGTGTTGTTCCATCGAAATAATGAAGTAATGTAAATTAGTACTAGCTGAAAACTAAGAGTCAATGAAACCATGTAAATGAAATCCAGCTCAGGGTATGTCTGATCCCTGGTATATTTTTGCTTTTGATTAAATTTTATTATACCAGTGCTCACAATCTGTCTTCATTCTGGGCTCAATTATCTAGTTTACTTTAAACTGTAGATGCATAAAAGTGCTAGGTTTTGTTTATGGAAATAAGAATAAAATTTCTAGTAGGTGAGTGGTGAGTCACCTGACTTAATAGATTTCACCTTAAATTTTTGCTCTGAATTTGCATCCAGGCACTTACAGAAGAGAGGAATTAATTATTTTTAGTAAAACTCCAAAAGCAACTTGATCAGCTCAGGTTTCCTTCAACTGAAAAATTCTAATGATATTTACTTGAATGTAGCTAAAATTTAGATTGGCAAAAAAAATCCACAACCAGCTATTCTTGGTAAGAACATAGAGTTTTTTATTTCCTTTTTCTCTTTTTACATAAATTTCTCATTGTTCAAAATTTCAACTGCATTCAAAGCAGAGAGCTTTAAATCCTTAAAAATGTTTACTTAAAATTATTTCAAAGTGATAAGGTACATTGGAAGTATTATGTTGTCTTGTCATTTTTTTTCATTCTCAGATATTTTTTAAATTTGCGGTTTCTTTTATTTTGGCTTGGTTTTTGTTTTGGTTAGTTTGTTTGTAACAATTTTTTTCTTTTTTCTTTTTTCCTTCCCCTGGAAGGAAATTATTTTACTTGTCAGCAGTATATCATGCAATATCATGACAGTGTTAGTGTTACAATTTTAAGACAGTCTAATGATTAGTTTGAAAAACAGTCATTTTTTTCTCCTTACTAGAACTTTTTTTAAATTTTGAACTACAGAGGAGCAATTGTCAAGTTTTTGACTGTTTCTTGGAGATCTAGCTCCTAAAATCAGTCTCGAAGGACAATCAACATTTGTATAAAGTCAGTTTATGCATACTCTTAATGATGTGGAGAAAAACTTAGAAAGATAAATCTAAAGGACTGAAGCTAAAACTTTCCTTCTAATTCAGAAATACTTGACTTTGAAAATCTTACCTGTAGGTTATGCTACTGGGTAAACACGGGAGGCACGAGTTTTATTTTGCTCTGCATTTTACTGCAAAAGAAACACAAGTGCAAGTGTCTGACTGGCACCGTAGGTGTCATCCAGAGCAGAGAGCCACATGAAACAATAGCTAGAATAGGTGGGAGTTGGGGGTGTAAACTTCTGCTTTTTCCCAGAAGCGTCAAATCTTCCAGTGCTGTCTGCAGTAATACTGGTTGCATGTCTAGCTCAGGACAATGCTAGGTTCCATCTTTTCTGGTGTAGATAAAGAGCTAGCCTCACCCATGTGCACCAGCAGAAACTGTATCTTGAAAATATCATTTCTGTGTTTTCCACTACTGCACCGAGCCTTAGACTGTATGATGTTAGGCCATTTGTGTTAAGGACATGTTCACAGTTATTTCTGAGCATAGTGAAAGCACTTAGTTTCCTATGCTAATGGTTTGTTTCGTTTGGTTCGGTAATATTCTAGGCTTTTCTAAGCACTTCTATAACCTCTACAAGCAGAGTATAAGGCAAAAGTAATTATCATACAGGTGTTACTGTATCTTGCCATATTAACCTTCATTTTAGCAAATTCTTCAAGTATATTTGAGATGCCTAAACCTGTATTGTGTAGCTGTTCTCAGTGAACTGCTGGGTGACTCTGCCAAAGTTCTGTCTCCCTTCTCTATGCAACTTTTTTCCTTATTTCACCATAGTACTGTCACTTATTCCACATAGTGCCCTCATCCATTGCAAATATCTGTTAAAATATGTCAGATGCTGTGGAACTCTGCAGAGCGCCTAATGTAAATATTAAATGGCATCACACTGGTGTTATTATTATTATTTTAGGTAGTGGTATGGTGTTTCTGCTCCAATGACAATGTACCAAAACCCTGGTGTTATTACAAAGACAGCAGAAGAATTTCTCAGTGAATCATTGGAATATGTCACCTTTGGCGATGAGATTTTTGGATGTTTAGCCCATGAAACTCTGAATTTGGTTGAGTGTAAATGACTTCCAAAGACTTCAGCCAAGTCTGTCTGAGCTCAGCCTGTTCTCTTCACTGTTTTCATAGACCTTGGACATCAAATGATAAAGAGACAATGGGTTGTTAAAGCTAATATGGCACCAGTAAAATACGAAGAGAGGAATACACAAGTGAAGTGTAGTGGTAACAACACAGTATGGTTTTCTCTGCTTATGAGCCTTGAGCTGAGCTCAGTTTGACGTCTAGTTAGTCTTCATCCTCTCTCCAGCTGCCTGTTTTCATGACCTTGCTAAGGAATTTTCCAAGACCTGTACTCCTTCACAAAAACTGGCCAGCAATTACAAACATTATTAGTGGGGGAGAGAAAGGACATAAAACCCAAATGTACTATCACAGAGACATCATTTCCTTGGATACCATGCTAACAAAATAGAATAAATATTTATACGCAGCAGCTGTTAATGATGAGCATTAAATGCAAGTATAAGAAAGGGAACAGATTTGCTGAAAACAGAGGAATTAGCATTTTCCTCTAAGAGAAATGTAGTTACTGAAAGCCTAAGGTAAAAGCTTTTGTGGGCCTTATATAGGTTCTACGAAATTCATATTACCATTTTAACATAATCTTGAAGGTCACAAGTATACTTATTTGATGTTTATGAATAAAACAGTAATTTGCTTTATTTTCAACTTGTTCACAGTGTATTTTCATGCTTTCAGTGAGTGTTTTCTATCTTTGGTTTCTTTGGAAAAGAGGAGGAAATCTGCAAGAAGAAAAAACCAAATCTGTCAGAATGTAAAGTATACATTGGGCTTTGGGAAGTCTGCAAGGATAAAAACGTGTATTTCTTTCCAGAGTGTGTGTCTGAATGGCTCTGCGATATCTGATATGGAATGTAAGAGGCAGCAACATAAGAAAAGGATGCACAGTAATTCTACTCTGCTGAATGAATCCAGAAAACAAGTGTTGTGACTGGATGCCTGTGAAATCAAATTGGATGCTATTAAAAGGTATTTCAAGGACAATGCAATCACCAGGCATAGTCATTTTGGGTTCATAAAGGGAAAGTCCTGCCTAATTAATTTGATACATGTCTAGAATAAGGTTACTTGCCTAGTGGATGAAGGGAAAGTGATGGGTGAGGCTTTTCTTGATTTTGGTAATATTTAGTAAGATTTTTGATGCTGTCCCTCGAAGTGTCCTTCTGTACAAGTTGTCTAGCTGTGAGATGATCAGGTACACAGTGTGCTGGATGAAGAACTGGCTGAATGTCAGAACTTCAGGGGTTTTAGTTTGTGGGGCTACATTTGCCTGGTGAGCAATCACCATGGGTGTTCCTCAGGAATTCATTGTAGGATCAGTCCTATTCAACATGTTAATCAATGCTCTGGATGCAGGACTTGAATGCACCATTTGTTGACAGCACTAAACTAGGAGATGCTATTGACTCTCTTCAGAGACAAAAGCCTTCCAGAGGGATCGAAATAGATTGGAGCACTGGGTAGTTATCAGTGGTATGAAATGTAACAAGAACAAACACGGATTCTGCCCCTGGCGTGCAATAAAGCTGGGCACAAGTGTGAGCTGGGAGAGGAGTGTGTGTAGAGCAGCCGTGCAGAAAGGGCTCTGGGGATGCTGGTCGGCAGCAGCTCAGTGTGAGTCAGCAGGGTGTGCCCGGGCAGCCAGGAGGGCAAACCCCATCCCGGGGTGCATCAGACACAGCATCACCAGCTGTGATCGGGATCGTCCTGCTGGATTCAGCCGTGGTGCAGCCTCACCCTGAGCCCTGTGTGCTGTGCTGGGCCCCACAGTTTGAGAAGGATGGGAAGGTCCTTGAATGGTCCACAGGAGGACAGCAGAGCTGGAGGGAGGGCTGGGAGGCACATCCTGTGAGGGGCAGCTGAGGGCTCTGGGTTTGTCTGGTTTGGAGAGAAGAAGGTGCAGGGGTGACCTCATTGCTCTGTAGAGCTTCCAGAGGAGGGGACCTGGAGAGGGAGGGTCTGATCTCTTCTCTCTACTCTGGACATTAGGAAGCATCTCTCTACTGAGAGAATGAAACACTGTCACAGGCTTCCTAGAAAGGTGGTTGGTGCCCCATGCCTGTCAGGGCATCTGGGCAATGCCATTCACGTTTGGCTTTAACTCCTAGTCAGCCCTGAAGTGGTCAGGCAGGTAAACTACATGATCTCTTTAAGTCCTTTCCAACTGAACTATTCTATCCCGGGCTAGGCTAGTCTATGGTATTTAATCAAATGCAATTCTGTTCATTAAAAATCAGTAACTTTCATGTATCTTTTAATTTTTCACGTTTATTTAGCTTCTGCTTTTCAAAAAGTATTTGTAAAACAGCATGAAGATATCAAGAACGCTGTTAATAAATAATTGAGATTTTTTTTGCCAGGTGTGAAAGACAGTCTCTGTAATCTTTGGATTACAGAGAAGGAAGAGAAATCACAAAATGTATCCTGCTGGCTCCCGAAATTCCTGTCTGCTGCATTGACATTAATGACATCTATGGACAGCACATCACAGGCATATATTATCGCACCATATAGGTCCCAACTTTCTGCATGTCTCCTATACTTGCTGTTATAAATCTCAAAAGAACAACCAAGGATTGAGCTGAGATCTCTGAATTGAAGTAATGAAAACTGCAATACACAAAATGATATGTATCTTTCCTGCAGTATAATCAGATTTGACCCAGATCTGCAAACAGTCATAAAAATATCACTTTTCTTGCATGGGCTCCTATGAGTTGGTTCTGCCATTGAACTCAATGAAACTGCTGATACACTTATGTTCTTTCATGTCAGAGTTGGAAATAAAACTATTACTTGAATATTATCACCTGATGCAGAAAACGTCTGGAAATGAGACATCTGTGCTGGACATTTCAGCATTGCTGGTTTGAGAAGCAAGGAATACAAATGGTTTGTTCATCACTCCATAAAGACTGTGTTTTCAAGTGATTAAACCGTATTCTTCTAAGTCTTATATTTGTGCAGCTGTACAGCAAATAAATACAAGATATGTTACATATTGCATGTACACCAAAAGCTATTGAAGTTCCTGGGAGAAATGCACATTGAATAGGAGGCCCAAGCATGGAATGTAGGGTTTCTATTTGTCATTAGCAGAAGTGCCTATTTCTCCAGGTATGTATGTGCTTAATCAATACCTTCTCAGATACAGCATGAATGTAGTGTCTCTTTCCCAGTTCATCCACTCCAAACACGTACTGAGGCCTTGTCCCCAGGCAGCTCTCTGCATGTTTGATTTACATGTGTTAGAAGTCCCTGCAGGGTGAAGAAACTCTGGCAAAGCAGAAACTGCTCCTACTCTGCATGAGTCAGTGGGGGTCACTTAGGGATCCAGTCACAGCAGCAACAAACTGAGGAATCCCTTGCCTGTAGCTCATCATAATCCCAAAAATATCATTACAAATTCCCTTATTTTCTCTCTGATTTTCACACGACTTAGGTAAGTGTGTTAAAGAACACACTTTCACCCTTCCTACAAAGACAATTTTTTGCCACTGGAAACAAGTGTTTATCTGACATACAGAGATCCTAGTAACACAGAAGTACCATTGGTGCAGGCAGAGGTTGGTGAGTAAGAGACTTGGTTTCCAAGGTTTGCAAGTCCTGTAATCTGTGACAAACGACAATTCCATATTTCTAGTCTCACAGTGGTTTATGGTTGTGTGTTCTGCGTGGGTCTTGCAGGCTGTTGAGTAGAGAGTTGAGCAATCAGCTCAGTGTCAATTTGCTTCTCTTGATGAAGACGATACTGTTACTTGCTGCTCTTGCATGGTCAATTTGTAAAGCATCCGTGTTTGACCTTTTGGCTCAGGCAGATGCTGTGATTCATGGGGTGTCCTGTGGAGGGCCAGGACCTGCAGTTGATAATTCTCATCAGTCCTGTCGAACTCAGCATATTCTAGGACTTTATGATTCTCTGATTCTGTTGGCTCAATATTAGGCCAGATCTTTCTGACTTCCAATCTTCTAATGATAAATTAGAAGTGCTCTCTCTAATGAGAAATTATTGTATGTCTGCAAGAAGAGGTTTCTTCTCCCTTGACTTCTCAGAGACATTGGTGAGTGGATCAGCCATCAGTGTGTGAGCTTGGAGGACAAGCAATCATACCTTCCTCTCCACTTTGTAGGCCATGTGTTCTCTCTGAGCACTGAACAAACAATTCAAAATTTATATTATCTGCTCTTGCTGCTAAACTTGGACCTGGTTGATGAGAAAATGGAAGCAGAAGGGAAAAATGGCAGTTCTTCCCAGTACTCCCTACCTAGGGAGAAGGTGGAGGAGCAGACCAGAAAGTCAGGCCTTCTGCTTCTCCCACAGAACCCATAGCACAGGATTTCCTCTTTTGTGACAAAACATTGCTAATAACCGCAGACTCACACACTGGAACAGTGGCTCTTGAGGGAAGGATTCAGTATTACCCCTGTTTACGGCATGGAAGAAGAGGTGCAGAGAGGTGAAGCATCTGCCCCAAGCCACCCAGAGGAAGGATGATCACCTCAAGAC
The DNA here is from genome assembly GCA_013390045.1 of Picathartes gymnocephalus. NCBI lineage: Eukaryota > Metazoa > Chordata > Aves > Passeriformes > Picathartidae > Picathartes > Picathartes gymnocephalus. Next base: position 8,145 of record WEKY01024162.1, read on the forward strand.
AAACGCTGTTCACCTCTCCTCAGCCCCATCTTCCAAGAAGCCTATGCCTTCTAAGGAGACCCATGGCTCAGAAAGCCAAATGCCTTCAAATTAAGTTAAAAAATATAATGGCTATCCACCTAGAGCCAAACTTTTCTTGCTTATGTGCTTATATCCTGACTCTACCTGGGAGTTTGATGAAAAGCTGCCAACCATGCCTTAATGGAGGGTTATGCCTCCTTTTCTCAGGGTCACTGAATCAAGGAATTACAGAATGGTTTTGATTGGGAAAAAACTTCAAAGATCATTTACTCCAACACCTCTGCCTTGGTCAGGGGCACCTTCAACTAGAATAGGTTGCTCAGGACCGCATCCAGCCTGGCCTCAAACACTTCCAGGGTTGGGACATCCACCACTTCTCTGGGGCAACCTGTTCCAGTGTTTCACCAACCCCACAGTGAAGAAACTACTCCTTATCTATAACATTAGTCTACCCTCTTTCAGTTTAAAACCAATGCCCTTTGTCCTGTCACTACAGACACAGATAAAAAATCTCTCTCCCTCTCTCTCTCTCTTATTAGACTCCTTTACCTATTGGAAGGATGCAATGAGGTTTCCCTGAAGCCTTCTTTCCTTCAGACTCCAACCACAACTCTCTAAGCCTTTCTTCTTAGGAGAGTGCTCCAGCCCTCTGACTATTACTGTGGCCCTCCTTGGGACCTCAGTCTCCAACAGGTTCGTGTCTTTCTCCTGCTGGAGACTCCAGAGCTGGATGCAGCACTCTGGGTGGACTTCTCCTCTGTTTTCATGAGACCAGAAGACAGAATCCGCTCCCTCGCTCTGCTGTGCGCACTTCTGTCGGGGCGTGGCTCGGGCTGGCTGCAGACTGCGACCTTCCGTAAGCTCCCCGAGCAGGGCAGCGCTCCGGCCGGCGGGCGANTTCCTTCAGACTCCAACCACAACTCTCTAAGCCTTTCTTCTTAGGAGAGTGCTCCAGCCCTCTGACTATTACTGTGGCCCTCCTTGGGACCTCAGTCTCCAACAGGTTCGTGTCTTTCTCCTGCTGGAGACTCCAGAGCTGGATGCAGCACTCTGGGTGGACTTCTCCTCTGTTTTCATGAGACCAGAAGACAGAATCCGCTCCCTCGCTCTGCTGTGCGCACTTCTGTCGGGGCGTGGCTCGGGCTGGCTGCAGACTGCGACCTTCCGTAAGCTCCCCGAGCAGGGCAGCGCTCCGGCCGGCGGGCGAGGGGGCACGGGCTGGCCGCACACGCAGCAGGGTGGGAGCTCAGCGACAAGGCGGAGGCGGGAGAGGTCCTTGTGTGGACATCCCAGGTGAGGGTTATCAGCCTGCATGCTGAGGGGGTTCCAGGGACAAGAACAGAGGTCTGAGGGTGCACAGGGTTTTTAAGCAGGGACCAAAGCGGGGGAGTTTAAGGGCATGAGCCAACGGGAGCAAAGGGTAGGAGGGAAGGAGGGTGTAGCCTGGGAATACAAGCAGGGAGTCAAACCAACAGGGGTACAGGGGGAAGGAACGGCCAAAACACCAATGGGGTAACAGAACTCCAAACAGAACCATATAGGGGAGAACAGGGGCAAGGTTAGGGTGGCTGTCACTTTCGCCTGGGCATGGATAAATGATTGGGCAGTAATATTGTCTAGATGGTGCCCCTCCAGGGCTCAGCCATCGGGGCAGGCTCACCGGCCTCTTCACACTTCTTTTGATGCTGCCCAGGGTATGGTTGGCTTTCTGGGATGCAAACACATGTTGACAGCTCATACGTAATTCTTTTTATCTTCTAGTATCTCCAAGCCCTCCATAGGGCTGTTCCCAATCCATTTGTCTCTCAGTCTGTACTGATATGGTGTATGATACTGATATTTGCCCAAACCTAGATACAAGACCCTGCACTTGGCCTTGTTGCATTTCTTGAGGTTCACATTTGCCCACCCAAGCCTGTCAAGATCCCGTCCTTCAAGTGTCGACTGTACCTCTCAGCTTGGTGCAAGCTACAGACTTGCTGAGGAGGCACTTGATCCCTTTCACTGTATCATTGACCAGCTTTGGTCATGGCCATCTTCCTAGTGGGCTGGGTGCCACAGTGGGCTGGTGTGGCTGTTGAACCACACAACTTTCTTTGGGCATGTAAGACAATCATCCAGCTAATGGCACTAAAAAAGCTTTAAGTGAAAGGCACCGAATGGCAGGCCCTTCAAAAGTGTGCTGCATCTACAGTTGTTCCCAAAGAGGGCTTGTTCCCTGATTTTTCTGCAAGGAACTAAACCTATCCTGTTTTTCTGAGCAATGATGGAGCAGAAGGAAGAGCACTGGACCCGTGGGAAAAAGAAATTGGGTCAAAGATAGAGTATAGTGCACAAAGCAAAATACTCAAACGATCTCTCTTTCACACACTCACACTGGTTACATTCCCCTGCTTTTCCCTGTGTGTATGAATGTGCAGAGTCACCTACGTGTGATGCCATAGTGTTGGTGGCTTGAGTTACCTTGAAGGTTGTCTCCAATAAGGGCCCCAAAAAGAAAAAAATAATTGGAGAAAGTCAGATCTTTTTGGCCTTGGGGCTCCTTTCAGTTATAACAGTGCGAGTGTTCACTAGGGGTTTTGAATGTATAGTGTGCAGGCCAGCATGGACTTGAGTGATGGTTTTGTTGATTTGTTGGGTTTTTTGTTTGTTTGTTTTGGGGTTTTTTTGTTTGGTTTTGTTTTTTGTTTTGTTTGTGATTTTGTTGTTGTTGGGGGTTTTTTTGGGTTTTTTTGTTTTGTTTTTGCTTTTTTGTTTTTTTGGGTTTTTTTACATTTGATTATTTTTCATTGGAGTTTTGTTCCCCAAATCACTATTTTTTGTGTCAAGATAAAACAATTTACAGCTATGGGTTGCAAACTTCAAATCTTTGACTCACACAGATTTCAGTTATTACATTAGTCACATGGTCAGGCAGTGGAGAAAATCACTCCAGAAAAAAAATCACTCTGGTTAGGGCAAGACTACTAGATTAAGGAAAATAGGAAGTATGCAGTGCAGGATTTCTTTTAAAAATATGTTGTATTCAATCAGTTGATTACATCAACAGTTGAGTCAAAGCCTTACTTTCACAAAGATTGGAGCTTCAAATCTGTCTAGACAAGTAATTTACAACAAGGGGAAAATCTAAACCACTGAATCCTAATGTTGTAAACAGTCTGTTATCAAGGCTGGTAATACAGACAGGACTCTACTTTTCTCAAGGACCACCCACAAGAGAAAGAATTTGATATGGCATCTTGCCTGAAAAATTTATTTATGATACCCCAGTATGTGGTAGCTGCATGAAAGAGCTGTGTAAGTGAGGAATGCTTTGCTGAGGGAGCAGCTGATGGGATTGGCCTTGACAGTGACCACAGTACAGAAATGTCAGTCCTCCTAAAACACAGAATAAAGACAGAGAGTCTTCACGTAGTTTCTTGACTATTCTGCTCTGTCCTTTGATCTTTCCAGCATTAGGCATTTCAAGAATCCCAAATTAATCATAACATGTGTAAAAGGACAGTTGTCTTTCCCCGTGTCCCCTCCCTTTTTAAAGAGCCTTCTTGGCTGAGAGACTACTTGCAGACCTTCAGCATGGTCTTTAAGCCATGGTAGCATATATCCTGGTACATTTGGGTTTCTGAAGGTGAAGGCAGAGTTCAGCATTACAACCCAGAGTTTTCCAAAGTGAGACAGACCATCAGTCACTGTCGGTGGTTGCAGCAGAAGCATGGCAGACATCTGGTGTAAACTGCCCCTTGACATTCCCTAGCATCTCTTGGGACAGCTGTAGGACAATGAGAGCTTTCTAAATCCTGTTTTCAGTCTTGGATATTAAGGCTGGATACCACATCTGCACTTATGCATTTAGTTCCCCATTTTAGAACAGTATGTGTAATCTACATTGAAATTGCTGTCCAGCTTAATGAGCGAATTGAGAGAGTGATGGCAAATCACACTTCTGACTTAAGTCTCCTACATATTTTGGTGTATTTTAACCTTTCAGAAATGTTTAAAACCAAGAGTGACTGAAATGTTAGATAAAGCATATTTTGAACTAAAGAGATCTAAACTTTTTTGATGTTTCAAATCTAGCTGAATCTGGGCATTTGTCATGAAAAACTGAGGCATTCACACCAAAAAGGAGACCACCTGTAAAACGGTTCTGCTTCTCCACAATGTGGGGTTTTGATTTCAGTAGGTTTCATTGGGTTTTTTGTTTTGTTTTTTTGGTTTTACTTTTGGAGTTTTTTTCAGTTTAGTTTGGTTTTGACAGTTTTTTGGGGGTTTGGCTGGTTGTGGGTTTTTGTTGTTGTTGTCATCGTTGCTAAAAAGAAAGATACTTGATAAAAAATGCCTGGTTAGTGCTCCTGGCTACTTGCTTGGTGAAGAAAAACACAGTAAAGGAATCTGGCCCAAGAGGGCTATTACATTCCTCTCTCCCCTTCTCTTTCCTCTGCTATTCTGCAAACTTCCGAGTTGAATGGTTCAGGAGTGAGTGAGTGGGGAGCAAGGTGAAACAGAGCTTTACACACCAAACTCATGTCTGGATAGCTTTGCTAGCTCAAGGGGAGAGTACCAAATTTACTGGAGGATGACCAACTGCATTTTGTACCACCCTGAAGTGTTGAGACAGCTAGGATTGTTACTCCCTATGAACAGATTAAAAATCTATTGGCCATTCCCAGGGAACCATTTGGAAAATCTGTGCGGCCAAATAACTGTCCTCGCTATTGTTCAAGAAACTAAAGGCCTTTTTCAATACGGTGAAAGACTTTGCTGAAACATTGTGACCTAGGAGGAGAGGTCCTCTTGCTGCAGGACTTTGCTATGTTGAGCACAGTGTGAGTTTGTGCTGAGGAAATACCTTCACTGAACAGGTCAACAAAAATTAAATCAACTTCAAAGTTCTTCTCACTGTCTTCAAATAGACATTGACCTAAAATTTACTGTAGAAGTAAATAATGGAAGAAACAATGATAAAAATATATTTGTGCAAACATACTTGGCAAAGGAAAGGAAGAAGTCAAAAGCAACCGTTTTGATATAGACTAAAGCCTATTTGGGGTGCAGGAAAGAGGGGGAGATGGCTGGCTCCAGTGCCTGAGCTGGAGCAATAGAAGGGGATGGATGCTGATACAGGGCTCAGTAGGGTGTGTGTGGTTACAGAGGCCTCTGGGGCAAAGTGACCCACCATGCAGGCAAGAACATTTATCCCACATCAGAGATACCAAGATGCGAAGCTACATTTTTGGAAGACTTATTGCAGACATGGGGATGGCTGGATAGTATTACTGCTGTTCAATGGCTTAGAATATGTAACTCTGCAAGTGCTGGAAAACTTAATCCTTTCGCTATAGATTGTACAGCCTAAAATGACTTCTGGAAGAAAATAGAGGCAGCCTATATTAGGATTATAGCTGCTTGAATTTTCCTGTCCAGGGTAGGCTAACTTCTTCAAGTGTGGTTTATAAAGTACTGATCTATCAGCAGGGAAAGTAAGCAGGAGAGACTGCCAGTGACCTTGGTGGGCTTTGGCTCAATCTCTACTGAGACAGAATGAATCTGCATAAAACCAGACATCTTCTGCTGATACCAGATATTGTGTTTCAAGGAAAAGTATAGTATTGTAATCTGTTTTATTTAAAGACCCAGTCCTAATAGGGCTTTTCAAGCAGCACAAATTTCTTGCAGGGAAGTGACCTGACTGAGTTAATCAAACCAGTTGATACCTCTTACTGAACACTGAGGTGCTATTATTGAAACTAAGAGGTCAGAATACCAGATTTTAAATGCTTGCATAGGATGGCTGAGCCAGCTTCTGGGAATGAGGTATAGATTGGTCTCACTCCTGGAACAGGCACAGCAAGGATGTGCTCTGCAGGGAAGTGAGCAGGGTGAGGGAGGTGAGGGATGCAGAGATGTCTTTGTGCTGCTGGCATAAGGAACTATCTCTCTTGTGTCGTAGCATTGCCTGGTGCCTGAAAGTGTCTCCAGGGAAGCAGTAAACCAAGAGTTGGCCTCACCACTTGGAGGTGCTATGAGACTGCGTAACCCAAACACAGTCAGCGGCGCAACTCCAGCTTGTGCGTGCAGAATAGCAACTGTGTGTTGCTAAAACCAACAGAAACTGAGGTTGCTCAGGAGCACACCGAATTGTACAAAAAGCAGAACAAGTCAGGGCTGAGAGAACAAATTAGACCGTTAAGCTTTATGTACACTTCTGTTTAAACAAAGAAGGCTTTAAAATTATAGGGAGCCATGCACCTATCCGAACAGATATCTCTGGGGAGCACGATGACCACGAAATAAAGCCCTGTCAGATTTGGCTACTATTTATTCCTGTTTTGCTTCTTCTAATGGTATTGAAGGCTTCATACACTCATTCAGCTACTCTCTCCAAGATAAATACTGAAGGGTTTTTGTTTGTATGGGATTTTTAAAGGAGAAATGAAAGAAAAATCAAATGCTGAATTCGAGGGAGTTTTTTTTTTTTGAGACAGAACAGAGTGAAACCCAGATAAAGGCATTAGTGATCTCTGTTCTGACCTCAGCCATACACAGACCACAGCACATTTCAGCTCCACACTTAGCTGGAAGGTCTGACAATCCAGCAGAAAGTCCTGCCTTTTGTACACCTCTCAACAGCATGCCGTCCACATTAATAACTTCCGAAACAGCTGACTGGGCATGCGCACACGAAAAGCCCACTGATGTCAACACAGTATTGAAGAAGGATCAACACTACAGGAGATCAGCCCATGGGGAACACACCTGGTTCTGGTTTATGTCTGCTCTGCTTGCAGACTTTAGTCTAAATCCCCTGTGTTGTTCCGTTCCTACCCACAGGCTAAAATATGGCTGGGAGTCAGATCATCTGACTGCTTTATGGGCTCTTATCTTTCACTGTGCTGCACACCAGCAGAAATACTTCTAGATCTTGCTCTGGTAGAGCAAACAATTATATAAGTGACATTGGGTAAATAAAACATCTTTTTGCCTTTGAAGAACACAAAAGAATGTTGTATATCTTCCTGCTGAACAAAGGTGGTTATATTGCCCTTTTTCTTACACATACAGATTGTTGTATTTGTCTAACATTTACAGCATGTAAGGCTGCTTTTATCTGTCACTCAAATTTCATAGTTCTTCTGCCTTTGGTTTTATCTCAACTTTGAACAATAAGGTTTAGTGAGAAAGTATAACTGAGTATTTACACCCCCTTTTTATTTCAGTTTGTGTTTTCCCCTGCACCTCCTTTCTAGTCCACTCCACCCCCTACTCTCCAGCCTGTGCTGAGCAGCACTAATGATTTAAGATTATAGTAAACATTTTACTTCAAACAGGATGGAAATATTTCAGATGTCATGGAAATAGTATTCTCCCTCACACACAGTGACAGAGGGACTTAAGTGTGCATGCAAGAGTGGGAGAAAAAAAAGAAGGCTGGAAAAGGAGCTGAATTTAAGCATTGGCAGCAAGACAGTGGAGTTCTCTGGCAGACTGGCAACTGCAAGTTGCCTGGAGGCTTTTCGGGCATGGTCAGGAACCACAAAGGCCGTGGAGCCAGGCTTCATGCCACCCTCAACAGCACAGCCAGACAGTCACTCACAGACTGCACAGCACCATTTTTAAAGCATTCTTAAGTCTAAATCACCTTGGATTGTAGAGTCCAGGGCTGACCTTCCAAAAATGTAAATGAAGTTCCGAGCCTATGTGAAAGTTATGAGACAAGTAAAACTTGTAACTTCATTTCAAGTCATCTGAAAGCATAATGTCTGTTTTAAACAAGAAAGTACTGATTCTCTTATATTTTAGAGTAAAGAACCCGGCTTAGCTTAAACAACTGAAGTAGCTCATCTCAGTGGGCTCCTCCAGGCTTGCTGCAGCTTGGTCTGTGTCTGATTCTTTCACTGATCTCTGGTACATAGATAGGTGATGCCATTAATTTGTTTATTGACTTATTTAATTTGTTTTGGTCCTTGGATGAGACCAATATCTGTGAAAACTAAAGCCCCTTTAAGATGAAGATTAATGAAACCGTTTTTACTAGCAAGAGTTGAATACTTTGTAACTTCAGTCAAGGGCCATTCTTTACCTAGTTTCCCTCTTCTCTACTGTATTTTACAGAGACAAAATGTCTGGGTCACCTGGAAATAAAGCCTTTTGCTGAATAAAAGTAGGCATGTTAGGAAGGCATGTAGAGGAGAAGAAAGAAACCTAGACATGAGATGTCTAGGGAAAGGGATGAGAGATTTACAGGAGAGGTGGCCCTGGTGGCAAAAGAAGCTTGGAGACATGTCTGCAAGGTGTGGGTCCTGGACATAACTTCCAGTGAGACAACCAAATGATGACAACTGCAGACTGAAAGATTAGGAATGTGTCGCAGTTGAGGGACTAGAACGAAGACCTAGGAGAGCAAGAAACGTAGGCATGAAGAGGGAAATCGGCTTGTAAGGCAAATGCCTAATGCCCAAAGGCAAGTGGAGGGAGTTTCTGTAGAGGGGGAATTGAGAAAGCAGCAACAGGCAACTCATTTGGTTTTGGCTGCTGTGCTTTAAAAGCTATGAAAATCTATAAAGATTTTCATTATATCTGATTCCATCTGTCCCATTGCTTCTCCACAAGTCTACAGGCTTATGTTGTTCTAGCAGCTCACTCTTATTCCTAAGGGTTCTAAAACTCCTTGCTGCTGCATGGCTTCAAGTGTGTGCCCATCAGAAGGCAAAACCAACACCAATCCCATTTTTCCTCTCTCCTTCTCTGCAATTTTGGTGTGTGATGCAAACATGACTCCAGTCACATGACGGGAATAAGCTGGATGTTATGTGGCCCCTGCTGCACCCGAGTTTTAAATTTGTTTCTTCCAATCAGTCTTCTGGGCCTGTTGTCCTGCAAGATAATGTAGTACAGCCCACAAACCACAGTTTTAATTAAAGCCTGAGGACTTTTTGTAAAGGAAGTCCTCCAGACTGCAATGACTAAAAGCTTCCGAAGATGTTACATGTATATCACACTTAACCACTTACACCCAATGTGAGTTGCTCAGAATAGATCAACAAAGCACACTCTGCCTTTTTTTTTCACTGCAAGAATAGTTTTGAAAGGAAGAATGTTTAAGGATTAATTCTGTACCAGAAGAAAAACCAAACCAGCAGAAGATCTTGGTGTCTGAGAAAAATATTTGCACAACATTGTCTAACTATCTTCACAGGCTGATTTTATAGATCTAGGCTTTAAAAGGCAGCTCTCTTCTCCCAAAGTTCCACCCACATCATAAATCAATAAATAGATCAATAAATAAAGTAACAAAATATCTTTGCTGCTGATACACAGTAGATGCCAGTTTCTCTTCCTGTTCTGTTTGGCAGATTCCCATGAATGGCACAGGGTGGGTGGCCCACACATTGATAATCACCTTAATTTCCAGAGTTGCCTCTGTTATTAAACTGTGTCACTGACCCCATCTGGATTACAGAAACCCATTTTACTGATGAAATCACAGAGAATTTCAGTAAAAGTTGAATAATATTCTTTCAATATTGAATAACTGTGTGGATCTGGCTGTGCTAGCAACACAGGCATATGGCAAGCACATGAACAACATGCTGTACTGTGAACCTATTGTTTTAGTTTGTTTCTAGCAGTTTCAGTGCAGAAAAATCCATTGCTAGTAAATTACTTATGAAGCTTTGTTAGGAGAAAAAGATGTTATAGCAGAAGAATATCCTCTCTCCTTGATGGCCTACCCCCTGCTTGTTGAGAGAGTATTAATGTTGCACACAAACTACTTTTTTTTTTTCCTAAGTACAAGCAAGTCTGGCAAACAGAAAGTAAACACATGCTTTAATAAGAGTAAACCAAGATTTGTCAGGAAAGATAGTCCTTTGTTAGATTGAGTGTCATACTTGGATAAAACAGGAAATCTTACAGACACGTATGGCCTCCTTCAGGTTCTACTGTAACAAAAAATATTGCCTCTCCTGACAAACACTGTCTACTTTTATCCTTGTACCTTGTATCACAGCTCCATCAACACAACATTTATTGATGAATGTATAATGAATTAATATGCGTATGAGCAACAATCACAGATACTTGTTTTTTATTTGAAAATTTCAGATGTTGCTTTTGGAGTTTTTGAGGACACACTCCCAGCCATCTCACTTTTTTGTTTTTGTTTTTGTTTTTTTTTTACATTCTGTAATGTAAGGTGCTTCACAGTAAAAATGAAAATCAATGTATTTTAAAAATTTTGTTTCAATATTTAGATATAACATTCTTATATATTCTCTGATCTAGTTGCAAACCTCTGTTTAATATCAGCAACAGGTTCTCGTTTCTTAACAGCTTCCTAATGACTATGTAGAGACAGCCTTTGGCCCCCCAGTTGCCATGTAATTCCGGCAGTGGGCATATTCTTAATCCCATTTCAATGTGGAATAATTTTCTACCTTTTCTACAAAAGGGCCACCCAGCACTGTCTGATATGTCTGATATATTGGGGGTGCTCACAAACACAGCCAGAAAGTGACAATTGCTTATTCAGTGCATTTTCACACCCTATCCTACGCTGTAGCACATCCAGCTAGTGCCTCCATGTCTATGCTGGAGGTGGCTATTTCCTGCCTTAAAGCTTCTCCTGCACATGCATTTGCCCTTCTCATTTTTCTTCATCAACCATCTTCTCCTGAAATCTTAATTTCTGTTGTAGGATGTTTATTACCTCCCCAGGGAAGCAGTGCAGAGTTCCTACAGCCTCTTAAAGGATTTGAGATCCTTCCCTTCTGGTCTGGGCTTTGTTGCCTGCCTCTCCCTGGGAATGGCAACTACACAGAGGATCCCTTGTCCTCTTTCTCACAGGACTGCTCTTTGTCCCTGGCACCCAAAAGCTGTGCTGCTGAGCCTGGCCTTGAGCAATGCGAAAGTGTGCCATGTAATCTGATGTGAGGTGACACATCAGGTCAGCTCCTCTGGGGATGAGGTGTTGCCCCTAGTTCCACCACTCATCAAGTTATCTGGCCAGTTACCTGGCCAAAGAAACTCTGCCTGTATACACAAAAGCCTGTATACACAAAAG
>WEKY01024166.1:0-75873 GCA_013390045.1 Picathartes gymnocephalus
ACACACAACCAGGATTGCCCCATTCCAGGTCCAGAATCTGGCACTTGCCCTTGTTAAACTTCATACACTTGGTGATTGCCCATCTCTAATTTGTCGAGGTCTCTCTGCACACATCGTACTAAAGCTTAATTTTCAAAATGTGTAATTTTAGTGCTATCTGAAACCCTGTTTTACATTATCTTCCAACAGTTGTCTGAACAATTCATCTCTTTTCTTGCCATAAATTCTAATGTTGTTCATGGTTTGTGCAATTCTTATGCAACCAGTCTTTGCTGCTAACGGGTATTAACAGTGCAGTACCCACAAAGCGGGGTATCAGTCCTTGTTTTCTTTGCTGTTAGTTCAGTTCAAAGCGTGTTGCTTTATTGTGTGGAAGATCCAGTCCATTTTTGTTGTCCAGCCACCATGGTGAGCATCATTCATCTGCTTCATGAAGTACTCAAGAGCCTCCTGCTCAGTTTTGTCCAATGCAAGGGTCTTTCGAATGTATGCAATATCATCAAAGGACTGCAGTTCTGGCATTCCTGAGCCAAGCATCATGGAGAAAAGATTGATGAAGAGATTGGCATGCTGCCGAATTGCTAGGTAAGCCTTATAACACATCTCCTGAAACCTGGAAGAGACCAGGGGGAAAAAAGCTCAGTGTATTTTCCTACTGGATGCATATTACTGCTTCAGCTCCCAAACAGTTTTACAGGTAACCAGACACTAAAAAAGCAAACATTCTTAGTCTAGTAAGAACACCATAATGTTGCTGAGCAGATGCACTCATTTCCCTACTTCGTTTATCTTCATTTGTGTAAGAATTAATAGTGGTCAGACTAACACAACATCCAAAGACAGGCTTTCTAGTCTTAAACCCCATCTGCAACTCATACCACTGTTCAACACGAATTTATGTGAGCTCACAGGGCCATTTTTGTCACTGCTACTGACATTTCAGATTTCAAAAGATATTTCCTAGTACACTGCTAAAATCAGTGCTCTCCTGGCTATCTTCAGAGTTGCATTTCTCCTGTAGTTTTATGAGTGCAGCAGCTGCTGCTCCTTAGATATTCTGAAGAATGCACTGAAAACAGGGGCATTTGCTATATCACACTGGATAAGAAATTCCCAGGTTAAGGGAAAAAAACGCAGGAAGCTTCACTGCAGTTTTCAGACAGACACTATAATTCAAAATCTGTCTTCCCTTGCCCTCAAGATAATGAAATTAAGATTAAAATTGAAACCTCTCAAAGACTGGATTGCTGGAAAGAGATATTAAAACCGACTACAGCAACAGATTTATTTCTTGATGGTTATTGTTCTTAAGTTCTTTCTCAGCATGTTCTGGCCATTGTCACAAACTGGACAGGCCAGCTGAGGAGCTGGTATCAGAGCAGTTATAGGAGAGAGAAGTATGGCTGAATGACCAGCAAGGCTCTGATGCACACAACACCCGACATGTAAGAATTCTCAGTAGCTGCAGTTTTGCCATCTCAAGAGGATTTTAAGTGTGCCATCTAAGAAATTTCAAATGTTTGAAAAATTACCATCTTTATTCACACGTATACTGACCCTGTAAATCTCAAGTTAGATTTCATGAACCAAAGGTCATGTAAGTGCTAAGATAACCCACTGACTTACAATTGCATAGCTGATCTTCAATTGAAGAACTAGAACGTACCCACTGACAGCCAATTAAAACACTACTTTTCAGTTAAAAGGTCTAATTATTAAAGGTCACCAGTAGTGAAGTGCATTTTAGGTACAAAACACTCTGGAGGTTAAAGGCTTAAAAGAAAGCTCACCTTTCAAACTCCCTTGTTTTGGTACATTCTTGGGCTCCTTTACTAATCACTATTAAGAAGTCTTGTGTTAAGACAAATGGCACACGCTCTCTTTTGTAACCAAATTTTTTCTTCTTGTGATCGAGGAAGTGCCCAAAGTCAATGTGAAATAGCTTGGAAAGACAGAAAGGTATTTTAAGATTAATAATTCCTTGTTTAAATGAAGTCATAGTACAATTGATAATTTACTTATAGTTCTGCTAAGATTTTTTTTTTTTCAAAACAAACTCATACCAAAGTGAGGATGACCTTAGGGTACGGTTTTAGGAAAATATCTCTTACTTGTCCATCATCTTTGACCATGATGTTACTGTTGTGGCGATCACCAATGCCCAGGATAAAGGTGGCAACACAGTAGCCAGCACAAGAACGCGTAAACAGGTCAATAGCTGCATCATACCTATTCAAACAAAAAAGGAGACATTTTCCTCAGATATTCTAGTAATACAGAAGTGCACATTTTCCTTCTGCAAAAGAGCTACCAGGCAAACAAGAACAGGTGAAAAAGAAAACAAAACCAAAACCAGATGGACATAATGATGGACATAATCTCCCACTTGATGAACTTTAATTCTCTTGAAGCTTCTATCAAACAGAAGCCTATGGACAAGGAAAACAGGTGACAGGAAATCTCACATGTCTCCTTTGTTCTTGTCCTTGAGCCACTGGTGCAATGTATGGCTGTTGAACTGTAGTGCTCCTTTTAAGCCTCCTTTACACTGAATCTGCATGATGGTGTGAGAGCTCCTCACGACCTCGATGAGTCCCACACAGTCACCGATCGACAAACAACCATAAGGCAACATCCTGAAAGACAAAGGTTTGTTGGGTTTTTTTTCTTCCTTTATAGAGAATGGTTGCAAGAGGTGGCAGACGATGTACCTTAGCAGATTCCTGTATCTGGCTACTCTCTGAGACACGTGGAACTGTAACTCTGCAAACCATTCTTGGACAAAGGCTTAATTCTGCCACTCATTACAGCACTGGAGACAAAACTGTGACCCATGTGAGACAGCATAGACCAATAGGTCCTCTTGTCTAGATAAGGAAATGAAAACTGGGGATTCCTTGACAGTGCAGAGGCAGCTCCTTTATCCCCACCTAAAAACGTACCACACAGCAAACACAAACCTGAAGGTGCAACCCATCTAGGATCTGTTCTCCAGAAGCAGAACTGTTTATCCTGAATGCCCTGCAGAAGCTGCTGCACCCACAGACTGTCTGGAGGTGGAGAAGCTCAGGCAGACTGGGCAATATCTACTGTGTGGACTGAAGTGAAGATACCAACTACAAAGAGTCACTGCTCAGCAGGGCTGAGGGTTTGGCACCTTGTTCAAAGCCAACCCTACAGACACAATCACTTGGCCACAGTGTGACTACTGAGCCTTAGCTCTTGTATCCACTCCTGGCACATAGCTCACTCAGACCCACTTGAATGAGACTTAAGTATTTTTCAAATATGATCCTGTGTTTATAAAATCCAGTAGTTTAGTTAATTGAAAAAATTAAATATTGCTCTAACATGCATAAAAATGTCTATTTATAGCATTTCATTTATCACCCCTGGGAAAATAGAAGCAATCTCTGAGAACAAACCAATGCCAAAACCATTAAGATCAGCATTGCCTGGGAATGGCCTCTAATGCTTACCGAAGATCAAGACCCTGATTTTGCCAGATGTTTTCCATAATTCGAATTATCTGAAGTGTCAGCATGTCCTGACGCAAGTCTGAAATAGTCAAATACATAAAAATTGCAAATTTTGTAACACCAGAATCCTTGCTTAGACCTTACTTTACTTTTCTCCCCAAAACTATGTCTAAATATGTCTAAGGTAGTGAGGTTTGCATAGTTTAGTGCAAGTTTTGTTCCCTCAGTAGAGAAAAGCAGGTTTTAAATAGTTAAAAATGAATATAAACTTGTGGTGGTGATTTTAAAAACATACACTAAAACCAGGACAATGGAATCACATTTTACACATCTGTAATATCTTGAAGACATTTTCAAGTAAAAAGAACAAATATGAAATAGTATAATGTTCCACCTTGACAGACTGAGCATCTTAGAACATATAAAACTTGTACTTGATTGAGATAAATACTTATTTCTCTATGCTTAATTTTTCTGGAAAAGAAAATGGCTTTGCTCAGCTGATTTTTTTTTTTAATATACATATGTACTTTATATGCTTATTAAAAACACTAAATAAAAGGTTAGGAAATTAAACAGGTATGTAGCTTTTGAATAACACTTATCTTTCCTTACCATCTCCATTTTTAAATATTATCTCATTGTTCTGAAATAACAATTCAGACATAATATCTGGGTTTTCCCAGTTCAACCACAGTGGCCTTTTTGCAGATGACATTATCCTGCACTCCTCAAGCCTAAAAGAGATAAGATTTCTATGAAACAGGCATAATTTCATTCTTATACCACATTTCTCTAATAATACTAAGTTCTCCCTGTTTTGGTCAAACTCTGAACTAGCACCAAATTAAAGATGAAAAGATAATTGAAAAAATACCATTTCTACTTTCAGACTCAAATTAGTAAGTGCTCTGTTAACCATATGCTAAGACCAAGAGAAGAGTTGTGTTGTAAGGGAATATTGTAAATATTCCTTTGGCAGTACGAGCTCCTGAGAACTGGAGTAAGGACTGCAGTTCCTGGCACCTTAAAGGAACAGCTAAATGTCATGTTGTTCCCTGATTTTCTAAACCATTAGATTGAAATGACTCTACTCTTTATGGATCGCTCTGCTACAAATTCTGTTCAGTGAACTTTGAAGATAATAACAGTTAATATGTTTACCGTCAACCCCAACACTGTTATTGTGACCATTACTAAACATTTACTTAAGTATCAAAACTGGATACAATACCGAAGGTTTCCCAGTTGATGAGCAGGATTAAGAGGAGAGATAAAACCTTGCAAGGCATCCATAAAATCCGGTCGTCTCATTTGTTCAACAAGAAACTTCATCTGTACCTGATAAATAACCACATCTGGGTCTTGAGAACACTATTTACATGTAAATGAAGGTATCAGATTTTAGCTTTGGTTTTCAAGCATGGTTTTGCACAGTTCTAATGTAAGTAACTTTGCTCAGCTACATATTACACAAGTTGAAACCTTTAACTTAGTTCTGTTGCCCTGAGAGCTAGACATCATCTCACAAACACTGCAGCTCCTACAACACACCACCTACTGAAATTAGCACTAACACTTTTCTTGTTGATCAAATAGAACAGTTCTAAGTAATTCCTGTGACTCAACAGCAACAGTTTTGATATAAGGACAGCTTTTGATACCTTCTGGGTCTCATCCTTTTTTTCCTGCTTGAGAATATCTGTGAGGTTAATCAACTTCTCCATGGCCTCCACCTGCCTGCTCAGGTGCTTCAGGTACATTCCACACGCTCGACAGTAGGACTCCAGAAGTAAACCAAACCTCTGACTGACAGTTTTGTTGTGCATTTCAGACCTACACAGGGAGGAAGAACAGTTACAGCTTAGAGACAAGACCACTTAGAGGTGCCAAAAATGAAGCTGTACTTGTGACATCTTCATACAGTCCCAAAATACATCCCCTCAAACTATCCCCTCTCTTATCCTTGATGGCACCGAGGCAAGTGAAAAACTGAGAGCACAACAAAGATACTTTGCTTCTATTTCTGTGTCTGATTACACTACCTTAGAACAGAATCTTTAGGTGACCTCTACCTACAGTGCAACATGTTGCAGACTGAGCTATCAAGCTCTATCACAAGCCTTTAATAAGGAAGTAAAAATAAAGTTTTTACTAGTCTTTTTCAAAGCTTTACCTTGTGGATTGGGTGGCTTTCATTAGGTCTCATATATTTGTAAAGTTTTCTGGAAAAACTGATGGGGGATCAGGCAGCTAACAATATGGGAGGCTTTCAACAGTCTCAGACTACCTTTTTTTAAGAATAAACATCATTAGATAAAAAGAATTACAAGTCTAAGTACTATTAAGTGGCTTTTGAAACTGCAAGGCATGATTTGTATCACCAAACTATGTATTCAAACTCTTAACCAATATAACCCAATCCTTAAGTGGTAATTTTTTTTCTAAAAAAGGACATTTAGTATATCAAACCTTTTGAACAACTAATTGTTTACATCTAATAGGAAGCCCATCACCCCTTTCACATGACATTAAGCTTACTTTAAATGCCAAAAGAAGAAGTGTCCTATCCTTTGATTGGTCAATGCCTTCTTCAGTAAAAATCGCACAAGCTGATTATCTAAATACTGCTCATATTTCAGAACCTAGTTAAGAGTAAAGAGAAAATAAAAAAAAAAATCAGCTGCAGTTGTTATTTCTATGAACAATGTACAGATTAAAGGCAGTTAAATAAAAAGCCATCTTTGTTTAACATTATTTTTTCTGGAATGACTGATCTTGGTATTAATACTTGCATGTGTTAGGCTTTGAACAATATATGCCAACTGTGCACTGGCTGCCTCTATTTCAGGAACTTACCATCTGATGCTTCCTTTACTGTTACCAAATATTTTATCCTCAACTGAGAAGATGCTTCTGCTCATCCTTTCCCATATGTTAGGACAACTGAAATAACTGCCTGTTCCAGTTGGTAGAGCAGTTTTGCATCTCTGCAGAATTCTGGCATTTAGTACCAACAAGCAAAACCACAGCACTACAGAAAAATTAACATTTCATCTCCTGCTAAATAATCCGCAAAGCAAATGCACTTTTGATGACCTCTTTTTCACAACAACTTAACTTTTGCTGTATTTTAAGCCTCTGTGATCATTGAATATACACAAGACAACAAACATGCCAAAATATGTTCAGTACCTGTACCAGCTGGATTAGGTACTGAGACAGTTTGTCATCTGTCAGGGACTTCTCTAGACAGCGAACTGCAAACGCTCGCACCATTGGGTCTGGGTAGTTGCAGTCCAGGAGCTCCATGGCTTGCTCTGGCTTGATTGAGGGCCAATCCTTTACCAAACAGTACATCTGTGGACAAGAAGGCCAAGCAGATTACACCTTTGCACTGGTTAGGAAGCAGCTGTAACACACAGCCATTGGAAGGTATTGTCAGACACAAACTACACACAAACTACATCTGGGTAGAAGCTGTTTACTTGCTGGCCCTCTCAATCAACCATCTGGTATTAGTTGCCAGTTGACTTTGTTGTTTTATCCACTCTAAAAAGAATAAAAACAAAACCTTACATTTAACTGTAACTGACAAGTTGGCAACGTAAGAGGGATTCAAGTAATGCCAGCAAGAGGAAATCAAAGACCCAGACTGAGCTAAAGAACAAGAACTATGGACCAGAGACACCTGTCAATCATAGTGGCAACTCCAAGAACTCAATCAATGTATCATGCATACATAACATATTTATAACTTCCAGTTGTTCTCTTTGAAATAGCATATTTTAAAGTTTCTTCAAAACTTAACACTTCTTCAGTGCACTGTGTTACCTGGGCCACTTCATCTCTAGAATTCCACTTGACAGACAACAGTAATTTGGGTAGAATTTCTGGAGTATTCACGCAATAGTGTCTGCAAAAGAGGAAAAAGTCACATGTACAAAACAACACTTTTGCTTTGATAACCATCAACTGTGTCCCCACAGCCTTGCACCTTTTTCTTCCTTTGTCAGGAAGGTGCTGTGTATGGATGGATCCATCCATACAGGTAAAACTGCAGTAATAAGGAAAATTGGAACTCACTCAACAACTTACTTTTCTCCACAGGATTATAACCAAACCACACAATGCAGAACGCTTTATGAGCCTTGTCTAAAACACCAACTCCACAGCACAGAGGAAAAAGGAGCAAAACCATGACAAATTTGGAATGAATGGGGTGAAGTTTGATTATGCCAAGTAGGGTTTTTCTTTGGTTTGGTTTTTGATTTGCAATACCTATGTCTCCAGAGGAAGTCCTTCTCTTGCTCAGTGATTTCAGACAAAGGGTCCCGGGTACAAATGGCTCGCAGTTGCTCCTTGTCACTCTCTGTTAATTCACTATCCCGGGCTATTCTGTTACTCTGCAGAGACAGTGGCACATTAGCCCTCCACACAGCTCCTTCTATTGCCAAACCACACACATGAAATACAGTATTTTAACAGCACAGCAACCACTACAGCCTATGTCACACAACACTATCTTCTTGTATCTACTTGTTATAGCTGAGAGCTTAGAATTGAGAAAGAATGTGAAAGACTAGGCCTTTGATCTCTACAACTGCTTTTAGTCACTGCTGGGACAGGAAGAGGTAAATTTCAACTAATTCAGCTGTGTGGAGAAATAGCAGCAGTTGACATCTGATGAACAACACAATGCAGAACAAAGTGAAACTGGTAATTTCTGACCCCAGCTTCAGATTGCTGAGGGCTCCTGAAAGTGAAAAGGATTCAGAACTGAAAAAGCAGAACATGGGGAATGAAAATAGGTAAATAAGGGGTAGAATGCTGTAGGAAAGCCTGAGTAACAGGAAGATGGAAAATAATTAATCACAATTAGTGCAAGACATTCCCCAAAGAGCACAGGAAACAGAACTGCTACAAGCAGAAATCAACTACGTTGTCAGTGAAGTGAGTTTATCTTCCTCATCATTTTTTCTTTGTGCCAGATGGGACAAAACAATGAGCTGAGAGTACAGAAGCCCAGGTAAGAGGCTGGGAAAGGTTATTTACCAAGAAGACAGCTGTCCTTAAGCATTTATGCTCAGTCACAGCATAAACAGCAGAAATGCTACTCTATGATGGACATCCTGCTGAGTATCAAGAGAAATCGAATGCTCACAACCTGTTCAGGGTACATTGGGACAGGACTGCTATAAATAACCCCAGAATTCCCACTCTGGAAGCTCCCTGCCACCTCCATGCTCTCTGGCACAGCCAAACTCCCACCACAGGGCTCGTCTTCACACAGACCACGGAGCACTCTTGGGCAAACCCAAGGCTTTGAACCAGCCTCCAGAAGAAAATGTTAAACACAACAACCAATTTCACAGCCCTGGCTCTAAATACAGAGCATTTTTAGCTTTACTGCTTTTCTGTTTTTACTTCTTTTAATCATCCAAACAAGTGCTTTGAAGAAAGCTCCAAACCTCACCAAAAAGCCAATTATAACATACGAGTTCTGTTTGTGGAAAAAGCGAGATAAAGGACTACAACCATGTGTATGTCCATCAATTCCCTTAAAATTCCCTGTACTTGTGGTCACAATTAGCCCATAAAACAGAGAGGGAAGAGTTCTAAGCACCTTCAGGTTACACAGGAAGGCCTACCTATAAACATGTAACTGCAACAAAGAAAAACAGTATAATTCAAGGAGAATTGCAACTTTTGAAAAGTTAAACTAAGTACTTCAGAAATTAATTATACAAAAATGTCAAAAACACAGTAACACAGTTTCTCTTTGGAGTGTTTTGGTTGGTCAGTGAAGCATTAGGTCACCTTACTGGTAATAAAAGGAAAGGAGAATATATTGCCTATTTTACCAAACACACAACAAAAAACTGATTTTTTGATTTTACAATAAATGAGGATGTAAAAAAAAAAGTTTTGTCACTAACACACTGAGTAAAATAAAGCAGTAAATAATACTTTCATATTTGACTAGCTAATCCTGGAAGGGGAGTTTGCCTTACCTGCCCTGCATAGCTGTAGTTGAATCCCAGTTCCCGTGAAATTGTCCAATTTGCATGTTCTTCAATCACTGTCATATCTGGAAACTTTACAGGGTTACTAAACCAATCAAATTCCAGCTCTAGGCATGGAGTTTCCTAGGTCAAGGGAATTCAAATTACTTTTTCTGCTGAATGATAGCAACCACAATACAGCATATTTTGAAAATGTACTCTTAAGGGGGAAGCTGGCATGCAAATACCTTATTTGGATTTGATCCAGTAACACCAATAGGATTCAACAAATCCTCCAGCCCATGAGGTACTGCCCAAAGATTCAAAGCCATTTTCCCAGATACAAGAGTGTCTGTGTAATCGAACATGTTTATATTTCCCCAAGCCAATGGACAGTGTTCCTTAAAGAGATTAAAATATGATTTTTTTCAGTGTCATCTATGGCTTACTGCAGAGTGAGTCAGGAGAAATAACATTTTCACCCCAGATCAAGCCGTCACATTCCCAGATTCGCAGAAAACAAGTTGTGGAAACTGTACCATGCTTTTCTACAAATGGCTGTCATGGCAGTCCTTTAACAAAATGATACTAAAAGAATTGTTAACACATGCACACATCTTCCTCACAGCAGAATAAGTCAGGATGATGGAAAAAGTTTTTTTGACAAATAGACTTTTTACCAAGTCCTGTAGTGACAGAACAGGGGGCAGTAGTTTTAAACCTGAGGCCAATATTTTTAGATTGGACAAAAGAAATAGGAGTTTTTATGATAAGGGTAGTCAGACACTGGCACAGGATGCCCAGAGAAGCTGCGGCTGCCCCATCCCTGGAAGTGTTCAAGGCCAGGCTGGATGGGGCTCTGAGCAACCTGGGAGAGTGGAAGGGGGGTAGAACTGGATCTTTGAAGGATCCCTTCTAACCCAAATCATTCTGTAAGGTTCACAGACCTGCTCACAGACAAACACCCTGCGACACACACTCAAACCCAGAATGTAATGATGCTCCTGGCTAAAATTAAATGCTGCACACAGATTCTTAAAAATTGCTATTTGAGATCTTGCATCAAATGCTAAAGGAATACAAATTTTCTTTACTTGAAAATTCAACTGTAAAGGTACAAATACCATCCTTTAAATATAAATATGTTAGTAACATGGGTTTAGAAAACTAATTTTAAAAGCACTTCCACCTCAAAACACTAACACTGGTCTTTGTGTCTGGCAATGCAGCAGAGGCACGATTTATATTGCTGAACTGATAAGCTTTTTTCTGTGTTGTTCAATTTCCAAACACACACACACACACACAAAAAAAACGCAAGAAAAGAAACGCCCCTATTTTAATCAGATTCAAATCAAATCTTGCACCAAGACTCATTGGCTGGACAGCATTTACCAAATATCTTCCCAAACTTGATTTAAGTAGCTTTGGCTCATTAGTGCAATAAATCCACGGGGTATTTTACCTCCTTAGCACCCTTCCGGCCTTTAACAGAGCAGATGGAAAGGCAGAGCCGAGCAGCACGTGGGAGATCAGGAATGTACATGTCATACAACAGCCATTCATTCCATCTGCAGGATTCAAAAGGCAGAATTACACCAGGTTAAAGGAGACAACATCATTCACTCAACCAAAAGTCATTTGTTATATTCCTAAACTGTGTATTTGCATAAAGAGCACATTTCCTTACTGAAAAAGGGTCTCCATGTATGAATTTGACCACATTCACTGCTTCTGGGAATGGAAATTTCCCAGATAGCCTTCTAGCCCCAACACTGTTTAAAAAGTCCTGTTAGGTTCAATTCTGGCAACCTAAAGATAATGGATTTGCATATATGCTACCCTGATGTAAGGTTTAGCTTGTGAAACAGTTTTCCCTTCTGGAGGAAAAGGCAACTGGGAAAAAGAGCTTTCAAAACCCAACTAAATTTGAACTGTTGGAACATAAAAAGATCTGCAAGATGGGGATAGAACGTGGAAATCCAAAGCAATATTTCTAAGTCAAATATTTTTCTATTTACTATAGTAATCATAGCACAGATTGGTTCTACAGGAATAGTTTAATTTTGTTTTCATGAACTTCTCTAAGTAGAATTTAGCTTTCAGTTGGTAGAACTGTGCTTTTGAAGAGGAACTTCTGAATTCAGTTTCTTCCCCTAAGCGGATTGTCATATAGAATTTTCTCAGTTGAAAGAGACAGCAGCTTCCAAGGACAGCATTAATTTTTCAATGTATCTGTAGCTACTGAAAGCAATTTTACAAAGAAATAACTGTGAAAGCCCTTCTCTAAGAATCAAGAAATTGGCAGATAAACTTTAATTCACTTTTCTTATGTGTTCATTTCATATAACACAGACCTCTGTGACCATATCCATGATTTCAAGGCATAACCTTCACCACCTTTCCAAGATTTTCTCTCTAAAATGGTTCAAACTATCAGTTCAAGTACAGCAGTATTCGGGGCAACTCAGGAAGAGAGCCTATTTTCACCAACTATATATATTATTAGTCCTTTAATTATAAAACCTAATCATATTCATAGAAAATGTACAGATAAAAAATAAGAGTTTCAAAAATTATTATTAAAGACATGAAGTCAGAAAATGCAAGTAAAGAATTACTTCTGCACACATATTTTGCATCTAATCCTAGCAGGTGCTGAAATTTCACACCTCTTCATTAGTTAAAGTTATGAGAACAGGTGGCTAAAAGATACCCCTGGTGTTTATATATGCTCATATAAAACTTCTTTTTGCACTTGTAAGTTCAGGTGATTTATTTTTCCAGGTAATACTGATGGTTTGTCAAACATCCTGAAAATAACCAGCCCAGATCTGGCAGCCACTTTCAAATTAGCAGGTGAGACCCTCTCTCCACATTCAGTGGTTCTCCTTTAGAAGGAACCCCACCAAAACCAATCTGCAGGTTCGCAGGTTCCAGGACATTTTTTCACCTCATGCTGAAACTGAAATCTGGACATGAAACCTGCAATCTTCAGTAAAGAAACTATACTATTATGTGCAAGACAAAATGCTTGTGTTTGAAATAAATTAATGCTACATATATATATATATGTTTATATATAGGGTTATGTAATATATTTTTACAAAACTCAAGGTAAAGGACTCCCAACAAGGAGCTCTACCTGAGTAATGGCTAAGTCGAGCCTTTGCTCCTTCAGTGCTATCATTTATGATGCCCTGAAAGTCAGGTTCTCTACAGTTACTCTTACCTGGGATTAGAACAAGGTACCCTCTGAGTATTCACATTGTCACACAAAGGTTCCCCTCCATGGTAGATACCTGTCCTAACATAGATCTGAAAACAACATCCATATTAGTCTTTGAAATGTTACTATAAACAAATTTTTTCATTGCAGTCAACACACTATCCTTTCATTTTCAGCAAGTGAAAAACAAAAACAAAACTGAAAACCAAACAGCCCCACCACTCCCCAGCCCAAATTAATTCATGCACTGTCAAGCATGAAGCATAGTTTATAAGTATATCCTTGTAGAATAAGTGTTTTGGTCTTTCTCCTTAATTGCAAAACTAGTTCTTAAAAAATACAGCAAAAAACTTGAAATGAACACTAAAAAACACCCCTGGACTTTGTTCTTAATTCTTCCTGTGCCAAGGTATTATGAAGGGAATTCCAGGGAAAGAGAGCCAGGGTTGTACATGTCTTCAATGGGACTGAACCTTACACCTGCCTTTTGCTCCCTATCACCCCACACCTTTATTTTCATAAACAAAGAGAGCATCCCCTCATCAAAAGCACTCTCAATTACTGTAATACATTCTTAAACATAATTACTTAGAAGATAGATAAAAACATGGGGGTTTTTTTCTATCCATTATATACTCTGCTGAAGTGCTACGTAAAATGAGTCCTGCTCCTACCAGGCAGAATATTTAGCTAATTACCACAACTCACACGTTTTAAGCAGTATAAAAAAGTTTCCAGATGATGAAACATGGGTGTGTTCTTTAGAATTAAATCCTCCAATTTACATAAAAGAGTGGTATCATTTTCTAACATTTTAAATAACAACTCTTTTCCAAGGTCAACACAGAATGCTCAGGAGGGAAACCATGAGCTGCTGGAAAGCCACATGTGATGCCATACCTTGTCTATGTCTCTAATGTTCACATTTACATAGGTTGCACAGAGGATCCTTATTCTGAGAGCACTGTTTATAGTCCAGAGGGATTTGGTTGTAGCCTCTCCATTCATGTAGGGTGTGGCTGTGGAGATGCGCCTGGAGTAGGAGGGCATGGTGAAGGTGTCCAGGGGCAGCTGGGTGTACAGGCTCTCCTTGGCCATCAGCATCAGGTTGGGCATGCGGCCAAGCATGATACAGCTCCTGATGTACTGCAAGGCAACAACCAAAATGCTGTGTCTTTTCAAAGTCTGCACTCTTGTGAATGCAAACCTACGCAGGAAAATGGAAAAGTGAAAGAGCTTATCATGTCCTGAATGCACACCCTGTACAGTGATAACAGGTACAGCATCCAGCAGTTTGAACACATTTTTGGGTAGGGTCACACAGCCACTCTTCATGGTTTTGAGATGTGAACATTACAACAATGGAAGGCTGAACTGGAGAGAGAGAAGGGAGCTGACAAAAACACCAGACGGGTTTCTTGTAGAGCTCCTCAGCCCCAGCAGAGCACAGCACAGAGCAGATGGACTGGAGCTGTTCCTGGAAGCACCTGAGCTGTTTGGGAACAGCAAGGGCTGTACCAGCCTGCTGTGCAGCACAGGTGACTGATACTGCCAGTCCCAGGCAGGCAGCACAAGGTAAGCAGCAGACACGCTCATTTTTGGTTCAGTTGTGCTCATCACCTTACACTCAGCACGGATCCTGACACACTTCACCTGTCCATTCAGGTCTGAGTGCTGAGAGCATTTAGTCTGGCAACACTAGCACAAAACACAGTGTGTTAGGACAGGTACAGCCTGGAGTTAATGAGCAAGCTCTGCTGGGGCACGGCAAAGGCAGCCCAGATGCTTCTGAAGAAACCACACTAGACCAAATAGGTCTGGTCTTTGATCTTCAGATGACTCTGCAAAATTATTCATGTATGCCTGCACTTGTTCCCCAGCTCCCAGAGTACAGAGATACTTTTCCCATTATTCAGGATCCCCCACCCCTCCTTCTCTCCTCCACTGCTCTGAAGATCTGACTGTCAACCGTTTTAGCTGAAGGAATGGGAGCAGTTTATTACAACAATACATCCCTCTAAGAGGAAGCAGCAGTAGCCTGTCAGAAGAGCTACAGGGTAATGTGTGCTTCAGAGAGGGCTGCTCAGATGTTCTTCTGTCCCATGTTCTGTCTCACTCCCAGCACTAACAAACCCAGGCAGTGAAGGACAGACACAAGGAAGGCCCAGCAATGATTTCTGTAATGCTGGAAGTCTAAATTTTTTATCTTATTAAAGTAATGATAAAGCTGTAACAGGAAAACAGTTTTCTCTTTTACCGTCCCTTTAGGACAGGATTTACAGTAGCAATGGTTGTTTCGTATTTTACAACCTGATCAAATTTCCTGTTTTATTAAATCAGCACCATTCAAATACAGCTCATCTCTTGCCCTCAAAAATCTAGGATATTTCTGAAAGTACCTGCCGCTGATTTAGCACTAACATTAGAGGGAAACATTCAAAGAAGAAAAATTATACAAGCCATAAAAATTCTAGTTCAAATTCTCTTTTCTGCCCCCTCTCCCTTCTGAAGCACATGGATTAGGCAATTTGTCTAAAAGCGCACACACTGTCACTTCTTGTGTTTAGGATTAATTTAATGAAAAAGCCAGACCTAATCCTAATCATTTTTCTCCCCACAAATTTAGATTGTATTAGTGTAGTTCAAAAGAAATCTTTTATGTTACTCACCTTATACTGGCTCAGTGGACATTTTTCTAGCAAGTATTCATCACAGCCACAGACTTTCAAAATATATTTGCCCTGGTACTCCAAGACACAAAGTTTCAGTTGTTCAGATGACAGCAACATACTTCGAGTTTTCTTTCTAATTGCTTCAGCAATAACTTGCTCAGGCACACAGTCATGATTGATTTTTAAGGTATATTTCTGCTTATCATTGTTTGGTGAGACTATTACCCAGATCACCACTATAATTTGCCCTAGAATAAATGTAAAACAGTGTCAGGCCTATCATTTTCAATGCAGTTTCCAAACAAAAAGCACAAACCCAAAATAACCCCCAAACCAAACAACTTCCACACCTCCCCAACACAGAGATTTGCTTCCAGTATTAAAAGAAGATGTAAACAAGATTCATTGCCCAATCTGTGAGAGGGCTTTTAACTTGTGCAAGGAACTAGATGCATTAAGATTATTTTTGACTCTAGTGGAAATTCAAACTTTTAGCCCTGACATTAAGAATATTTTTATTAACTGAATACTACTGAATATTTGGCCCTCAAGAAAACAGCAGTAATTCTTTCATATTTGAGGACTGCAAGGTAACTCAGTGATTCAGCATCATTTAATTCCAGATATCTGAATGCCATAGAAAACTGCAAAGCCAACAAGTTGTTCCTACCCACTAAAAAAAGTCACCTCTATTTACTAAGTTATATTTCAAGATTCAGTTAGAATAGTACAATTTTAAATATCCTTTTGAATGCACAGTCCATCAATAAAATTATTCTGAATAACTTGAGGTGTAAGATATTGCTGGAGTGTACTAAATACAGCACATAAAACAGTGACCTGCCTAAGTCAACAGCTGTTCTCTTTGACTTCAAACACTGAAAATATACTATGTTTCTGCTGTAAATATTGCCCTTACCTTTGTCTAGTTTGTTGTATATGTGTTTGGGGAGTTCAGCTGAGGACTCTACATTTGGAGGATAGACATACAGTGCTCTGCTGTGTGGAGCATTGGCATCTCGCAGATCCACGGCTTCTTTACAGACATTAAGAATGTTTCTTCTGAAGTCTTGTACTTCTGGATCCTTGACCATGTCAAACTCACAGACAGGCATGCCAATAGCAAAACCTACAGCATTGGAGCAGCACAAGGATATAATTGTAACTGACAAGTACAGCGAAAGATTTCTTCAATCAGTCACAAAAAAAGCCGACTTAAAGCAAAACACAGCCTAAAATATTTGCTGGCTTCTACTTGTATACATAATTGTTTTATGTCATTCAAAAACTATACAGCTCTAAAGTTAAGTGCACTTAGCAGATACAGAAAAGTTTAGAAAACAGGTGTACATGTGTACATTCCCTGAAGATCCTGGAAGCCGTAAATCACTGCTTTCACAGCCAACATTCCTCCTGGAGGAAAAGGACCAGGACTCAACTTCCTTTGAAGTCAGCACCAAGTTTCCTAAGGTGACCAGAGGAGTTGTGAAATCTGATTTTTTCTCAAATGCTGGCAGGATTATTAGTAGCTATGAGGATCATAATCAACTTTGCTTACAACTGAATGACAGCTATTAATTTTTTTTTTTATGACCTACATAATTTAAGAACTGCAATGAACAGTCCAAGAGACACCGAACTTAAGCTCTTTGACACAGATTCATATAATAACAGTGCATTTCCTTCAGGTCCTCAGTCTGAGATGTAATTCCATTTACTTTAATGAGATGACTTGGATAAATCATCATTTATGCATGAGTTTTCAAATGGAAACTTTCAACTGTCGTGTTGCATGGTTACCTAACCAACTGCTCTCCCCAAGTCCTGAACATGTTGAGCTTTACAAAACAGAAGTAATTTACTTATGATGCATTCATCACAATTAAATCATTTAACAATTAGTAGTACCTCAGAACAAGTATTTCCAGTTGACAAGTCTCTGCCATTGCAGTACACATTTGTTAGCAATGAAACAGGAGTGGGTATGTTTATAGTGCCTCAATTTAATACTTAGCCAAGATGCTGGATAAATGCCAGATTCCCTGTGCTTCCTCAATGGATCATGGAAAATGATAAGCTACTCCAGAGATGATTCAAAACATCACAATTTGTCTCCCCTCCACATCTCCAACCTCAGGTGTTTTTTCCTCTCCTTTCCCTATGCTTTTTTGTCAGAAGGGGGAAGAGGAAAGATGAGAAAATTAATTTCTGAAATTTGACTTTCTAAGCAAGCTAGAGAAGTATTAAAATGTGTGTCCACAAGTGTGGTTTAAGATTTGTAGTTAAATCTAGAATTTACAATTCTGTAAATTCCAAAATAAATTATAACTGACTTCCCAAACAATAGGACAGGCATTGCTCTGTAATAATATGAAATCCTGCTCATATGAGATGAGCAAAAAGATACCCTCTAACCCAGAGGCAACTACAAATACATTTTACAAAGCCAAGGTGAACGAAACAGATCAGAAAAAAAGAAGTTTAACTCACTGCTTATAAATATTGGCTTTACTGGTTATTGGATAACCATCTTTGGACATTTGATGCAACAACTGGCAGTTATGAAACACAACAGGTACAGGTGACAAACATGACACATTTCAATTCTTTATATTTCAAAGAGGATAATCAGTTAAACAGATTATATTTTAAAAAAAACTACAATCTCACCTATTTCTCTATTAAGAATCTTCTCTTCTCTGTTACCTACTGGTTCAATAACTTTTAGGAAAGGCTGAAACAGTCGCAGGTCACAAAGTCTCCGTGTTTCATCAAAAAACTCTTCTCTCTCTGCTTCTTGTGTAACACTTACAAAAATGTAAGAAGATTCATCCTGAAGGAGCTGATAGAGAGGGTACTTCCTTGCTTCTTTAAAGAGTTCATGTTTAATAGTCAATAAGGTGGCCTCACGGAGGCATTCTAGAGTCACTATCATTCCATTTGGGAGGAGACACTCCACCAGGATCCTGGGGGGCATCAAGTGGATGCCCCATAGTTCGCCAGATGACGGCCGTGGAGGCATTTTTAAGTCTTGGGATAACCTTGTACTTCAAGCTTTTCAAGCACTGATTCGTAAGTGTAAACCTGAGTAAAAATCAGAAATTTAAACATCAAAATTTAAAATACAAACATTACCAGGAATTTCAGATAAAATGGTTCAAACACTGCTTATAACTGTAGATGAATATTTGTGGCTATATTTTACATTCATAAAGAAGACTTGATAAAAATAAGCCTAAGAACTTGTGTTTGAATCTAAATATCTACTCAAACAAAACAGTTCATAGAATCACACTAGTTTGGAAAAAATGCCAATATAAATATAGTCTTAAAAACAGAGGGGTTTTTTTTAATCTGAACTCTTAATTCATGAATAGAACACTTCAATACTGGGGGGATGAAAATATCTAATACTCAAGTTATTACAGAAATTTTAAACTAAATCTCAAGACAAGTTTTCCATAGTTTTAATTTGGAAAGAGAAGCATTTATTATCATTTGGATGATACAAACCATCAGGTCTTTTAAGTTTAGCTGAACCAATGCTTCCACATTTAAAAAAAAAAATTCCTCATCTCAAACCTCCAAAGTAGTCAAACAACACTTACATAATAGTTACAAATATTTACTAAAAGCTCTAAACTTGATTTTAAGAATCCATGTACACACAAGACTTGGCTGTAGCTGTTTCAGATCAGTATAAGCTACTTACACCAACAACAAACCCATTTTTCCATGAATGAGACAGAAGAATTGAGCCCCACTAACACTTCGTAGCTGGGCTTGTTTTATTTAGTGCCAATGCCTGTTCCAGTTCCCCTTGGCAGCTGCATGAATGTCTCTGCCAAGCCAAAGGAAAGGAGTGGAACGCGTGTGACCTTCTATCTGTGCTGCTCATGCCATCTCAGAGCAGAGGAAATGAGTATGAGAAAGAGAGAAAACCACAATGGGACAGAGTATGAGAAAACCAGAATCTGGACAGAGCAGAGATGTTTTATTGCCCAGTGGGTGAGGGGAGATGCCAAAAAGAGAACAGAACTACCCAGCAGGCACACAGTGATACTTTACCAATAAACACTCCTAATCCCTATCTATTTTTAATTTCCTTAACCAGAGGCAATATTTGTGTATTTGCCAAAGAAATCCAGTTTGTTCAGAATGTTTTCACACACAAACTGTTGTCATCCTGTGACAAGACTGAAGAACACTTCATGTTACAAAATATTTGGTCTTCTTTTACTGGAAGCCTGATACCTTCATCCAGTATCCTGGAATATCTACCTAGCCTAAATTTACCCTCATTCAGTTCGTACCCATTACTCCTTGTCCTATCACTACAGTCACAAACCCTGTATCTCAGTTTTCTTAGTAACAGAAAAGAAGGGAAACCACAAACTAACAGCTTCACATCTCTTCTGTTGGATCAACTTCCTGAAAGCTCTCACTGTGGAAAAGCAATGGTTGCAATGCTTGCCTTTTGCTCAGCAGATTTTAAAAATATGTATTTATATAAAAATATATTTCTATAGGTATTAATTAAATTATGTACAGATAAAATTCATATATAACATTTTATATATAAGTGAAAACATAAAGTGATCCTCCCTTACGCATTAGCATTTCTTTTTAGAAAAGTTTTCTTCTTCCAAGTACATCCAGTACCTGCTCTTGCCACACTTCAGTTCTTACAAAGAAACACTAGAATGAAAATGATGTTTTCCCAAATCCACTGCTTCCTAAGCAACTCTGAGTAGCAATAGGGTTGTCTTTTTTTAATCCTTTCTTTGTAGTTGTAGACTGGGGTTTTAAAAATATCCACAAAAGTACTGAAGTGCCACTGCAGATTTAGAAAAATGCTTTTCCACTAACACCTCATGCATACTTAGAAATGCTTTGCAACTGACTTCTTTTTAAGAAAGAGCTAAAAGAAACTGTTTTATTTCCCTCATGATTGTAATAGCCTCAGTGAGCGCATGCTGAAATGGAAAGCTCTCAGCATACACAGTGTATTTACAGAGACAAGCTTGGGAAGCTTACCAGTTACAAAACATTACCAGTGAACCCAAATAACACCATTTAGAGTAACTTTGAGGGTTCCAAACCACAGATAACTATCCTCAGCTCAGAGAGCTCAGAGATAAAAAGAAATACACAAGTTAAATGGCATCTTTTTGATCAGGCAAAGCATGAATGAGGCTCCCTCTCCGTATCACTGAATCACATGCCTATTTACATTTCTTAACTGCAAATGCAGGCAGAAGCACATCGCTGTTATGGCATAAACCAGCACAAAGCCCCCAAACAAACAACAATATGCAGTCATATGAGCTTCCTGTCCACACACACACACAATGGTAGTATAGATAGACTGCAACCAAACGAAATATTCACAACACAGACTGAGTTTATACCAGCAGCCTTTTAATTTCAGTTCCACCATCCTGCTGACGCTTCTCTGAACTGGGAGAGCCCATTTTTGCCCTGCCCAAGGTGTGTGTTCTGACTCCTCATCCGCTGGCACTGGGGCTCCCTGAGCCAGCTGGTTACAGGTCAGATGGATGGAAGAGCAGAGAACAACTCACTTTCCCTTTCTTGTGCTGCCTTCTGTTGCTTTAGCTCCTTCCTGAGATCCCCATGGAGTCAGCCCAATGCAGGTCTGCACTGGGGGGCTGCCTGACTACAGCAGTGCTGGGCAAGAGCAGCTGCAAGGATGGTGCCTCGTTCTGCGGCAAGTCTTCCTCCCTCCCCACCAGCAACTGCCAACAAAGAAATAGAGGCAGGAGTGGGGGACACACACACATCAAAAATGTAAATCTTTTTAGCCAAGCATCTCTTCAAAGTAAACATCAGCCTTGGCTTCCTTAAAGAATTCAAACATTAAATGACAACTCAATACCTTTTTGTTAAAAACCTGCAAATGGTCTGGATGTGACATCCCAAAATCTACAATTTTTAGAGCAACTACACCAAGACAGCAGCTTTTGTTTCAAGCTGGGATTCAGGCATGTGCTAGAATGGTGCATGCAGTCACTCTGTGAGCACATTTGCTTCACTTGCACATGTAAGCACACCTCCAGGGTTTGGATTTGGAAAGCAAGAATGTAAACAGAAACAGTTTTGAAGTATAGCTGGCAGCTTGCGTTTCTGTGTACACTTTCAAATCTGGAAGGCTGCCTGGAATAAATAGAATCAATTATGTTCTTCGACAGTAAAAAGGACTGTAATTTTAAGGGAATTCTAGACAGATGTTATTTAAATCAAACTAAGGGGACATGCAAACACTTCAAATGAACACTTCATCACACCTGCAATCCCTGATCTTGCTAAAGCACCTTAAACATTTTCCCCTGCCAAAAGCTTTGGGACATCTGGACTAGTGCCAGATATCTCCAGTTTTGATATTATATTCAAAAAGAATAAACATACACGAGGGAAGACAGCAGGAAGATAAACAACATACCATAGATTTCTACTTGCTTCCAGATACACTTAGTATATGAATGCTAATTTATATAACCTATTTTCTTATAGGATAGAAATTAGCTATCATCTCATATAGCTAATATAGTCCCTTATTAAGAATATGAGATTCCGAGTTTAGAAAATTTGGTTTCGATAAGCTATGAGAGTTTTATTGCCTCACAGATGAAGACACACTCTGCAAGTCAAGGGGGCAACCTAGGGGAAAAAAATATTACTGATCACTTTATCAGATATAGTTAAGCCTGTCTGTCACGAGCACAAGCACCTAAAGTTACTCTTCAGGCTCTGCAAGGAAGTTCTTCCATCTCCAAAGTACCAACTAGCAAGAAATGTAGCAAGCACACAAGGAAGCAAGAAGGGCACTGTGCTGTAATATTGTGTTGAAGTATAAAGTATGGGATGCTTATGCAAAGAGGGACACACATCCCAGTGACTGAGAACTGAACAATCTGCACTGCAGTACTCATCAGCCAGTATTTCAGAACCCATTCAAAAGGACAGACTAAACACTCGATACAATTCTATCAGCCCATGTTTGCAATGAATGAGTCATTCAGCAAACTGCTACACTTTAATTAAGTCCGTTAGTTTTTCCAGTCACAAGACAAATCCCATTACACTGTTTCTGTAGACAGGATGTAGCAACGTTTTAAAATAATTTGTGGCATCTTCAGTATCAGAGAGCTGCTCATGAGGATTTATGTCTGGATTTGATTTCTTTTCCAGGTAGAAGTTTCCTTTAGACTTCTAGCATTGCCTTCTATTCATTAAACAATCCAACAGTTTATGATTCTGATTGACTGTGCACTCCTGTGTAGGTTAAATGATTTTCCTGATTCTCTATCACACTAACAGAAGTATCAATTACAGGTATGACTCCAAATAAATTTTTATTGTGGAATCCCCAAAACAGAAGCTGTGGGTTTATGCAAATAAAAGAGTTCCTGGAACAAGAACAACCCTTTTCAGAATGCAAGGGACATTTCAACCTTTCTAAATGCCAAAATGCTTTATTCTCACCATCAGACAAATCAAGCGCTTTAAAATATGAAGAGAACTGGGCAGAGTTGTCTGTCTAATTTTGCTGCTGTCCAGACCTGCTGTGTGGTGACAGTAAGACTGCCCCAGACTAGATATTTTCAGTACTGTCCTTTTGTTCTTCCTGTTTGCCAAGCTGGCACTCTTCCAGAATTCAGGAAGACTAGCACAAAGATGCCTGACACTGTCGTCCATGAAAACATTATTATACACTGATTTAACTGGTAAAAATATTGCTTTGTTCAGAATAGAAAACAGCAGGCTGTTGCATTGCAGGCATGTCTTATTTCATATGTATTGCTTTCATCCTTATTTCCCAGAAAATGTGCAGATACCCGGAACTCCTTATCTGATCATAAACAGCAGCCCAAGGGAAGCAAACAGGAGGATTTAACACTGTCAAAAACATCTTAGCATTTAGTTTCCTTCTGAAACAGGCAAGTGTTTCCAAACACTACCAATTTTACTTGTAGTTACCTATTTCTTCCACCCTTCAAAAACAGAGCTGAGTACATTTGCCTTGTTCTAGACAGAGCTAAAGCCCCCTGAAATTACTGACATCTGTAGAATAACAATACAGCAGAAATACAAGATCATTCTTTCCTGTGATTGCAAAACATCACTAGAAATTAGTGAAAAGCAGTTTCTCTTTAGTTAGATATGAGAATAGAGGGTGGCTACATTTCAGAGCTGTTCACTTTAAAGTTATCTTACATCCAGATTTTTTTTTTTTCAGAATACAATATTCTTCTAGTGACTCTCAGCTACTATGAATAAAATTAATGGTGAGGTCATCCTGAAAAAAGAAGAACTCACCACAAAGAGGAACGATGTGTGTTATGTTGCTACAGGATCAAACAGCTGAAACAAACCCAAGATGATCAGTTTAAAAAGATTTAGTATTGCTGGAGTATTTTTTTCCTCTCCAAATGAACCAAAAGACCTTTGGGAATTCTCAATCTGAAATCCCCTTGCTCGCCCTCCCCCATCCATGCAGGCATAGTGTTTAGAGCTTCTCTCACTGTTCTGGAGCCATGAAAACAGGATCACGAGAAAGAAGCATTTTCAAGTTGCTGGTGACCTCCAGAACTCCCACTATGACTGTGCCTTTTCCCTAGGGCTCCCATGACATACCAAAGGCAGAGTATCTGTCCTAGAACATTTTCTTTCAGCTAAAGGCAGAATTTTTTCTCTTTGTTAAACAAAGGAAAGCCTGGAATTAAATTTTCCTTTTTAGTCAAAAATCATTCATTAATTCCATCTCTAGCTCCACCTCAAAGGACAGGATTTTGTTATTTATAGAGGACTAGTAGTCATAAAGCACAACAAAGAATTAAAAAAGCAATGTATCATGTATTTACACTTCACAAATGTGCTTACTCATTATTTCAGCAATTAGCCTGGCTTGCTGTGTAGCAGGATGAGAACTACCTTTCCACCTGGCTCTGTGCTGTTCCTCCACAGTAAGCTGTGAGCTCTGAAGGTCAGTGAGCAGCACCCAAATTCTTTCAAGCTGTTTAAATCAAAAGCCTTAAAGTCTGGCAACAAAATCAGAGCAACATGCAGTTTTGTACCCATAGAAATAAGGTTTTCCACTGATTAAATATTTTTGTATAACATTCCATTTCATATGGCTGACGGACATTGTTTTATGTGAACATCAGCAAGAACACAATGCCAAAGCACACCACAAAACCTTACTCTGTTCCTTGTTGCAAGTATTAATGGTTTGAATGTCAGTTTTCACATGCAGTTCTGCTTTTGGAAATTAGTGCCAGACGATGTAAACAAAAACTTACTCTAGAATGTAACTAATGAAACCAGGTTTGGAAAGTAACAAATGCTAGTTATGTAACTAAAAAAATATAAACATTCTACCTTAAATAATGCTGTTTACTTTTCTTTCCATGTTTCTTCCCATCCTCCACCTTCCTGGGATATTTGGAATGCAGACAGTAAACAGGATCTTTAAAAACAGGAAGTGCTGGCACACAGACAAGGAACCAGAGCAGAGTTAATCCAGGTGTTCTGTGCTCCAGTCTAGTCTAAATCCCCACCTAACAGGGGCAGCTGTGTAGCAGACCTGTAACTCATATCCAGGGCCTTTCCCAGTGCTGATCTCCCCAGATTGGTCACCTTGGCTTTTAGAAGTAACTCTGCTGCAGCACAGTGAACCTCCAGTTGCACTGAGGAAGAGGAAAGATTTCCTCTCCCACTGTCCCTACCCAGAAAGGCAGGGAAAGAACTGCAATAAAACTCCAGAGGTACTGCAGACCTCACACAGCCACACTTGCCTCTCTAAACACAAGCAACGGTATCAAGAGGGTTCAATTATTAATTTACATTCATCTTTACACAGTCACCCTGTGAGCCTTGTCTTTACTAAGAGGCAGCTGAAAAAGACATCAGACTCAGACTGAGTTACAGTATCTTGTTTACTTCCCATGTAACATTTCGTAGGATGCAGTCTGGCAGCAACTTTAAATTGAGATAAAGTGTTTCTGCTGTACTAAGTTACTCCAGGCCCTGAAAGCAACTAAAGCAGAAAAAGCTTTTGGAGAGGCAGTGGATAGCACCATTCTTGCATTTTCACAGACTTTTAATAGTAAGCCTAGAACAGTGAACTGGAAACAGAAGTTTCAGTTCTGTAATCCAAATATACATTAGTTTTCAATTTATTCTATTTTTGCAGACTTCTGTAGCCAAATAGTACTTAACAGGAGCGTGAGTTTAGTCTCCATGGATTTACTGAATTCAGTTAGCAGAAATCATTATCTTTTACTTACTGGCAAACAGAGGATAGCATGCAATTTCATTTTTGTTAGAGGATTTGTAGGGAACCACATGCCTCAGCAAAAGCCATGGAAGCAGGTTGTTTTATTTTTCTCTTTGTTTAAACTCCTAAACTGAAAAACTAAAACAATGCTTTCTCCACTGAGCTACTCCTTAGCTCCCTTTTCAAAACCATTTGTTGAGAGAAGGAAGTTTGTGGCAGACTTAACACAAAGGCACAGCCACCGTAATAAAAAAATTCAATTCTGCAGCTAAATACACTTGTCCTATAAAGAGCTGAAACTCACAGTTCTCAGCAGGTTATCCTACACAAAGACACACGGAATAAGATAGCAGAAAACAAATCTGGTTTTATGCAAACCCTGCCCTGTGGAAGTTGTTGTCTACTTCCACATGAGTTGCAATCACAACAGGAAAATATCATGGGTTTTCAAGGGTCAGTCAGAAATGAAGTCCTACTCCCTATCACTTTTTTGTGATACAGTCAATGGTGATCAACCAAATACTTACTTAGCAGTAGATGATAACCCTGCTGAGAGGTAAACAGCAACAGTTTTCCATAAAATATTTTCAACAGACCAAGGCTGTCCTGCCTACCTCCCACACCAAGTGGGGATAATATTCATCTGCAAAGAATTTGGCAGCACTAACTGCTCCCATCAGGCTTCATCTCCCTAAAGGTCACAGATCACATAGGTGTTATTGCACCTAAGCACATAGGAAAACTGGACCTTCTATGTGAAACAACACTAAATTCCCAATTTTGTAAACTTATCTGACTGTTTCACATAAGTTACAAAGAAACCAAAGTTTCTCTGAAACCTTAATGAGTGTTTATTCTTGTTCTAGCTGTTGGCCCTGATTGAACAGCACTTTGCTCTGCACTTACAGGTTGGATACCACAATCATGATGCTCAAGACGTCAATACATTTGCATTTGTGTTCAACAAGTGCAAACAAACATGATTCACTGTCTCTGTGTGTGCCAGTAGGCCCTGCATGCTCCAGCCTGAAGCACAAAACCAGCTCTGGTGAACTGGGACACGGTTCTTCAGCATCCTTAATCAAGTGTTTATCATTCCTATACATGACTGTTATGATTTGATGTTAAAGTCCCCTGCACAAATTAGGTTGCAAACGAGACCAAATGCCTGTTCAACAATACCAACGTTACTCTGCCACATTAAGTGTATAAGAGGAAGAGGAGAGAGTGCAAGCAGGAGATAGTCACCACCATGGATCTTGAGATGTCCTGTTGGTCCTCCAGGGCCCTGGGCTTCTTTGCAGTGGTGGTAGAATCCCACGTGGTTCACTCCGAGTCACTTTTGCAGCATCCCTCATTAGCATGAGAAGCTTGAGTGGTTTTTGGTTCCTCACTGGCATGAGAGGTGAGCAGGTGTGGTTTTCCAGATCCTCATTAGCATGAGGCAGAGTGGGAGTGGTTTTTGGTTCCTCATTAGCATTAGATGAGAGAGTGGGCGTGGTCTCACCATTGCACATGGTCAGGTCTTATTTTGGTGGTCACTAAGGGTCTGCTCTGGGGGTCATACAAGGCACACATCCCCCAAAACCAAGTGACCCCACTCCTTGCCTTGTGCAGTCACACACCACAAAGGAGCATTGCTGTGAAAAGCATCACATTTGGTCAGAACTAAAACTGTCTCTTTTTATGGCTCCTGCAGAGGCAGCGCTGGTGTTTATGCAACAAGTTTCACCGCAGAGCAATTGTTTAAGTCAGATGCTGCAAATGTTATTAACCCTTTCCTTACAGCATCTGCTTTGCAAACCATGTTATGTAACACAAGCATGGTAAGAGTGGGACTACTGAGACGTGAAGCTGTGTGCTGTGCATCTCTTTTTCCTCTACTTCAAGCTGTAACCCAAATTGTTTCTCTAACAGGGTCAGGGTACCAGCAATTTGTGGTTGATGCATCAGAAAGAAATGAGTAGTGTTTGTCTAAATAGATAATGTTTGTAGTGAACATGAACTTCCCACAGGAGTGACATAAGCTCATAGGTATTTAAGCAGTGGCTATCAGTCACATTTCTGCAATAGTTTAAGGATTTCCCAGCTTTCCAGTTTAGAAAGTCACTTTCATATCCAGATAAAATGGTTTGAGACTAAGGCACATGCAGCCTACTATGACAATCAGGGCTCTGTAAGAGGGATATATTAAACTGAAAAGCTTTTGTTTTAAACAAGCCAAAAAGATACTAGTACTAATCAGTCACTGCTATTGAGAGAATTTTACACATCTGCACAAACAAGGAAGTATTTTTTAAATACATGGATGGGTCTTTGGAAACATTTCCTTAATGTTTTCGTAGGTGTGTGTTTTCAAAAAGACTGAAATCAGTTTTCAGCCTGGTGAAATCCAGTTTAACCCTGGAATAGAAGTGAAGACCACAACAGCTCAAGTGTTTTGGATTTAATTTCCACCCGTAAAAAAACACCAATTAGGGAAGCGTATCTATCTTGCTCAGCATCTTTTTTGTTGTTGAAATAAATAACCTGCTCACATACCAGGACAACAAGAGATTGGAATCTATAATCATAATTACACTTCTCATATCACCCTGAAGCTGTTGGTGATACTGTGCTACCTGCTGATGTACAATGAAAAGCCTGGAAAGAGGAGATGACAGAAGACTTGAAGAGTTGGATTACAAAGCAATTTTGACAACATATTTAAGATGTTTCCATGGTTAGGAATAGGTTTTGCTATCCTTTTCTTCATGTAGAAACTGTGCTGTTTTATTGCCTGTTGGCTTCTGTTTCCATCTTTATCTCTTGGTGGTCGTTTTGCCATCGCTCCCAAACCATCAGAACATTCCAAGTTGGAGCTATCTAGGATCAAGGGAGTCCTGCTGAGCACTGATAACAACATCAGTGCTTTATCCTCCATTTCAGAGCAAGTTGAAGAGGAAGACAAGTTATTAGAATTTTAGATGTTCAACCTTGGTTGAACATGAGCAAAAGAGTTAATCTCTACTTTCTCAAATAAAACGTTAAAATCCATTTAAGCCCTTTCATTTAACTAGTAATCTCTTATCCAAAGCTTCATGTAACTGTATAAGTTAATCCTCTCCAATGAAAGCATTACAGTTTCGTATATTACCATTTTACATGAAAATATAGATGCAATTTATCATAAATCAGTCTTTGTAAAAACCTTGCTAGACTGGCAGTGGAACTCACAGGCACATCCTCAATTATACACCACAATCAAGACCATTCCAGATATCTGGTTGCTGCTTAAAAATTAGCTCTTAAACACCAGAGGCTTTTTTGGGACAAGTGCTCTTTTACAGTACTTAACACCTTAAAATTGAAGATTTCAGAGGTGACACCATGAAACTGCAAGAAGATAAAACACAATGTATTTATCACTTCCCTCCCACCAATGGAGACTGCCTTGATAAACTGGTAAGTGGAACTGGTTGTTCTATATCCACAAAGGCAGAAGAGCAATTTCCAGTGTTATTAGTATCACTTCTACTTTTATTATCCAGTCACAGCATTTCTTGATCATTCTGTAAAGAGCTGGAAATATAAATAAAAAAATGAAGTCTAAGTGGTATGTTTTAGGGTCTAAGCAGTTTAATGACACCACA
This sequence comes from Picathartes gymnocephalus, assembly GCA_013390045.1. Classification (NCBI taxonomy): domain Eukaryota; kingdom Metazoa; phylum Chordata; class Aves; order Passeriformes; family Picathartidae; genus Picathartes; species Picathartes gymnocephalus. The sequence goes on from WEKY01024166.1 coordinate 29,315, forward strand.
GGAATATTTTTGAGTATTTGGAACGATAGTTTTGACTTCCCTTTTCCCAAAGGAAGTCAGCTCTATCTAGAAACTTCTTATGTTAGCACTATTAACTTCCATCTTTCAAACTGCACCCAAAGTCAAGAGTCAAGTTAAGTGTTTTCCAGCTTTAATGAAAAGTGTCTTAATGGCACAAGCACTGAAGCTGGATCATAACATTCCTCCTCACAGAAAGCATATTTATTGAGTTTTGTCAGAACTGAAACGGAATAGTTTGAGAAAGAAACAATTCCTCTCCACTCTGCTTGCCTGGTAAACAAGCCTTTACCCTCTGCTCATTCTCCCTCTTTTGCACTTGTATTTTCAAGTATTTCATATTTAGTTTAGTTTGCCAACGGCTTTGCAGAGATCAATCTCCTCAGTTTTCCAGCAAGTCAGATGTCAAAGTCCCAAGGTCCTGGAAATTTTGTTCTATTAGATTCAGATCACAGAACAAGCATGCATTTCTACTTATGGCTGATTAGTCTCAGAAGAAATGCTGAATCTTGAATATTTCCCTTTCAGTAATGTTCAAAGTTTCTTGCATTTTGAGGATGTTCAAGAATGTGTTTTTTTTGTTGATTGCTAAGAACAAAGTTGCAACATGGAGTAATTCTTTATTTAACAATTTAGCATCCTCTGCAAGGATCTACAGCTAAAGAGCTGACAGATGACACTTTTCCAAGACAACAAATGTAATTTCACCAGAAAATTAATGTTTCTGGAAGGAGCAGGACCCAATTTAACAGCAAGAGTTAAAAGTCAGGAACAGTCTTAGAACATATTGGGCAAGAGTCATTCATCACCATTAACTGCTAGATTAAGTATTGGCAAAAGACTGACTAACAAGTATGGAAGAAAGAAAAACAGTGAGGTCTTAATGACAGATAAGTTTTTTGACATGTTGTATAATCTAGGAGGCAACCATCCAGCTTTCTCTCTTTTCTGTTGGAGAGAAAACAACCCAAGGGATGTTTCTCTACATTTCTTTGCCTTAGAAGAGGGTCAGAATATACCGTCAATAAATGTGACTCAGCTGTCTCAAAATTTCAGGGAATTTACAGTCAGTCTTAGTCAATTCAATGTCTCCTGTGTTCAACAAACATGCTTTGTGGTTCACAACTCTCAAAAGCTACATTTGCAAATGTTTCTTTAATCAGAAGGTGTAGGCAAAACTGCCAACGTTTTTCTGCACAAAAATCCATGAAGGTAACTTAATTAAAGCAAATGTGTTAAGGAGTAGACAAAAACCTCAAAAAACAAACCCCAGTCTCTGGGATTTATCTAACCCTCTACTGGTAAAAAGCAACAGGGCATGAAACCAGAGATCACTGAGCCTAAAGTTGTTACGTTTGACCCAACTGTTTGTTCCAAATTCGAGTGAAGTAGCCACTTCTATTGCTGCAAATCAAGCAAAAGCTTCACCGGTCTCCATAATTTTCCCCGTTCAACCTGACGAAGGCAAGCTGGCCTCTCAGAATTTACTTTTACACTTCTGGAGCTCAGGTATGTGAGCACAGTTTTCCAAAGACAGACTATAAACATTCCCAGGGAATTTACTTAGCAGGCACAACTGACCAAGTGCTCTTATCCCCTGCTTTGCTGGCTTTAAGATCACTAGAAATAGAGAACAAGTGATGATGTCTACTGTCCCTCACATTTCTTCNGCTTGGTTTTATGCTGGGGTTTTTGTTTATTTGATTGATTGCGTGGGTTTGTTTGTTTGGATTTTGTTAAAGTTAATACTATACCAGTGCTGCAAGAGCAAAAAAAAACTCCACCAGCTAATACTCAGAGTATTATTTCTGGTTCATTTAACACTTCATTAACCACTCAGAAATAGAACTGTAGAACAAATTCAGCTGGGAGGAACCTCTGGAGGTTATCCTGACTGACTCCGTAATCAAAACAAATCACATACATTTGTTGTCCAATTAAAAATAGAGAGAAACAAATCTATTTTCTCCACTGCTCCCATTTGGATTAGGATTCTACAGAGAGACAATTGTAACAGAACTCATTGCTATGACACATTCAACTTCAAAAGCAAAAGAAAATTCCCATCCAGTTTTAGTGTAAATATTTTTGTGGCCTCTTCTAGTCATAGCTACAGACAGGCATCACCCCCTTGGAGCAGCTGGATGTCTGGCTTTTTAAAAGGATGAGACAAAACTCCCACAAGCATGCAATGCAATGCATAAAAAGCTGCAAAACCCCCAAACCTTAGCTCTCTCAAGAAGCCACATCTGTTCTCCAGTCAGCCAAAGTGCAAACTCTTATCCTTTCCCTCCAAGTGCTCCCCCTCCAACTCCATCACACACACAGAAAATGTACATATGGCCCACTTTTTCTCAGTGGGGAAGATTTACTAGATCTCACATATTTTTCAGTAATCACAAACCAGTACATAGTAAGACAAAACTTAGTTTTCTAATTCTATATGAAGAGTAAACTAGAAAGACTAGTTTTGCAGTATTATTTTTGTCCAGTTATAAATAACAAAACCAGTTTCTTCATTAGTATTGAAGTTAAAACAAAGCTTTTTTGGGTGAGCTTCCTCTCACCCAAACACAACACTCCTCAAATGTCCTATTAACTACAATATTTGTTAACCTTCAAGCCATTTAAAAACACACTGCACACAATAAAATCTGAGGATCTGTGGATCAGGAAGTCCGTTCCTTATGTCACAACACCTTTTAAAGGTGTGATTTTCTTCCAACAACTGGAAACCTCTTGTAAGTTACTTAGTTGGTCTTGTGAGATAGCATGAGGGTAAAGCATGAACTCCTTACTGGTTGCAGTAATTCATATTCTCAAGCTGTCAGCAACTGTTAAAAAGTGAGTTATCTGGGAAAAAGTATCCCCCATTTGCTCACAGAAAGCAGGAATAGCTTGATTATCAGAGAAACAGTCAACTAAGTATTGAACCACTTTATGACTTCCAATAAAGCACAACGACTTTGTAAACAAACCAGCTACACCCCCTTTCCCAAAGAATACTCCAGAAAGAAGGGGAGAAAAAAAAAAAAGCAACAAAACTCAAAAAAGCCCTCTCAGAGCCATCATTCCCTCAATAAACTGCAACAAGAAACAGAACAAACTTGTCATTGATACAAAATTACAACTTGGAGCAGCCAAACAATTAAAACGCTTCTCCATGGATTTGCAGGCTGGGATTTGCCTGCCCTGAAAAAACACGAAATACTGTCTCTAGGTTGCTAAGAATGGCACCAAGTTAACACCTAGGAAATGTAGGGCATGTCACCAGCCAAATTCCAACTGCAGCTCTGGAGTTGCTGCATTTATTGTCCTAATGAAAAAGGGGAATATTCATGGATCCCATAGGAATTGTGTGGTTTCATAAATTCCTCTGCGGACACTGTGAGCTTGGTTGATGTGTAGTTTGTCTACATTGGCTAAAATATGCTTCCCCCCAAGTAACAACTCTGAAAAACGTTTTCCAATGCTATTCTTTGAGAATAAAGTTATTTGTCATGAAGCTTTAAGTTCACATGGGGCTTTATTTTAGAACAGCTTATCCAGTCAGTGCCTCATAGCAGACACACTATTAAATCCCATCGCCCTGAGTACTGGAATATTCCTAGGAACTAACAAAGTTTACAGACAAGAAGTGGACTTTGATTACTACACTGCACTATAGAATTGCAGCATGGAAGCAACAAGTATGAGTACACCTCTATAAACGAACTGTGAGGTGGAAGAAGCTAAAAAATGAGTCAGATCATGATGAGAAAGTTTCTAACTTTATCCAATGTGATAAATCTGAATGCCTGGTATAGCTCAAAGCAGGGATGTGAAGGTAAAAATAACTAACAGAACAGAATAGATTTTTTTTCTGTTAAATTCCACAAAACCTACACTCAGAACCCAATTTACCACTCCTTTACAAGTTTGCTGCAGAATTAAATCAAGAAAAGCTTCATACTCCCTACTATCTACTTTTAAAGTATATATACTTGCCTCCTGCTTATTCTGAATAAGCACTGCTTATAAAGTGATCTTCATTTAGTCACATCTTTAGTCAAAAAGAAAAGAAATACAGACAGAAAACATAAAAATTAGAGACATATCCATAACAGCAACGAAGTAATTGGCCTGATATCTTAATAACTTAAGGAATACTGAAAACAGGCACAAACCCCCCAAAACAAAACAAACAAGCTGTTTGTGTTAGTTTGGCCAAAGTTTTGCTAATATACAGTCGACCAAAAACCACACAAATACTAGTAGGAAATAGCAGTTTCACATTTCACATGAAACAATTCGGTACAAACCGATCTCTAGGCAGCACGAATCAGGAAAGGCGGTTTTTACAGGTAGCAAGGATGAGACACTGCTACTGTCAGCCGAGTGCATCTGGAAGCAGGAGCTTGTGTGCCAGGATCCACACACACACACACACACACACACCCACCCATCAGGAGAGGCTCTGCTCCCAGCGGCATCGACCAGCCCATCCCCAGCACTGCCGGAGCACACTCAGAGCAAACAGCTCCACGCCAGGGGTGGAGGCACCCACACTGGAAAACAAGAAGCCGCTATTCTTCCACGTCCCGTCCCTGCCAGCACCCAGAGCGCGGGATGCGGCGGGGGAGCTCTCCCGGCCGAGCGCAGCCCCACGGCCCCTCAGCCCCGCGCTGCTGCCGCAGCCCCCTCAGCGAGCGGCGCTCCGGGAGCGGCCCCCGCGACCCCCGCCCGCCTCACTCACTCGCTCGCTCGCTCGCTCGCTCACTCACTCACCCGCCCGCCCGCCGCGGCCTCCCCGGNGTGCTTGTGCCCCGGGCGCGGGCGGCAGCGGCGCCGGCAGCCGCTCCCCGACAGCCACCGCCTCTCGCACGGGAATAACAGGAAGGGAGCGGGGCTGACCCCGGATGGGGAAGGCACCGCCCGCCGGAACGGGAACCGCAGCGGGGGGAGGCGGGCGCGGGGCCGGTGGTGGTGAGGAGCTGGGAGAACGGGGTGTGCGGGGGAGTCACGGGCTCGTCCTGCCCCGGGTGTTGCCCTAGAGTCATTGACACCCACGTGCCCCGCACATCACAGCGTGTCCGACCCAGTCGCGACCCTTTTCCCAGTTGGATCACCAGGTTTCTTTACAATCAGCTGCCACTGGCATTAAGTCGCTGTACGTGAGTCCGGTGTTTTGTTGAAAGAGTGGTCCACCAAGGGAATGCCCCTACAAATTAGAAGTCGAAGAGAAATAAGACTGTAAATACGCAGTCCCAAGTGGTGTGGGTTTTCAGGGTCTGAAATGAGAGCGCCGGGCGGGGGTACCTTGATGAGAGCCAACAAGATGCAACAAGTGAGGGTGGCATTGAGGTGGTGATAGGGAGGAGGGACAGGGATGAGCTGGGTCGTTAATTGTTACGGCGTTTTGGCAAATCACTCTATTGTCAAGGGGTATTTATCCTTTCAACAAGAGAGATGGCATAAGCAAGATTTGGAGCCAGGTGTGAACACAGCGAGGGCGTTGGTGAATTCTCTTCCTTGGAATACTTCTCCAAGCCCCAGGGTCCAGCATGGGACCTTATGTACAGCCGCGGCTAGGCTGAGATGCTGCAGGTGACGCTGCAGTAGGTGGGAGCACCAGCCTTGCAGGACATGGCAGAAGGTGCCCAGCAAACACAGGGCAGAGCAGTTTCCGTGAGCATTCCTGCTGGCAAACTGCCCCTTTGCTGCTTCTGCTGCACGTCACCACAGCTCCTGATTCCATCGTTCCCAAAGGGAGCCTACAAGAGAGCCAGAGAGGGACTTTGGACAAGGCCATGTAGTGATAGGACAAGGGGGAATGGCTTTAAACTGACAGAGGGCAGATTTAGATCAGATATTAGGAAGAATTCTTGACTGTGAGGAAGGTGAGGCCCTGGCACAAATTGCCCAGAGAAGCTGTGGCTGCCCCATCCCTGGAATTGTTCAAGGCCAGTTTTGACAGGGCTTGGAGCAACCTGGGCTAGTGGAAGGTGTCTCTGCCCGTAGCAGGGGGATTGGAATGAGATGGTCTTTAAGGTCCCTTCCAAACCAAACTGTTCTATGATTCTAGAAACCTGATAAATGGATTTTTTTAAAAGACCTAACAAAAGTTAGTAATAATCACTGTGTCTAACCAGTGGATTGCCAAGTGGCTTGGCTGATGGCTCCTGTAAAATCTGGGTGATGGTTTCAGCATGTAGTGACTTCTCAGCACTTTCCTGTTCCAACAAAAGGGGAGAAAAATCAACAGAAACTCCGTATGCTTTGAAACAGGGTGGCCCAACCACGCGGGTGAGGCCTTGATGGCTCGAGGGGAAGTCATTACTCAGTTTGGCTACGAGCAGCATGAATAAGAAGATGTTTATATATGCAAATCAGGTTCATTTTAACGTCTGCTGTGGACAAAAATAAAAACTACAATTATATTAAAATTTTAAAAAAGGCAGAAAGACTAAATGCCCTTGTGCAGAACCACGGGTCAGGATGGTAAAGTATTTGAAGCAACTCCTGGAGGGTGTTTTCCGCGGCGATGCCTGGAGCGCGGTGGTGCGGGGCGGTTCGGAGCGGCGGTCCCGCCCCGGCCCGCCCCCGGTGCCGTCACTTCCCGCAGCTGAGAGCGAGCCCGAGTCGGGCCCGGCCCTGCGAGCCCCGGCTCCGCGGTAGGTGCAGGGTGTGCGCGGGGCTCTGGCAGGGCTGGGGCCGCCCGGGGTCGGGGCGGTGCTGGGGGGTCTCGCCCTGGTGCCGCCGCCGCGTTCGGAGCCGCTCGGGAGGTGCGGATGCCTGTCCCTGCCTCCCGGCTGTGCTCTGTGCCTTCCCGGAGTGGTGCGGTGGTGCCGTGAGGTTGCGGTGATTCCCAGGCAGAAAGGTAGCAGGGTTTGGTTTTTTTTCCCTCGCTCTCCATCCCCCAGACTGTAAGGCAAGCAGCTTTGCAGGAATGCCTGCGAGGAGTCGGGATTTCTGCCGTGGTTTCTGATACCCCCGTTGACGTAAGGGATGGTCCTGAGTTGCTAAATGCGTATCCTCATCAGCGGAGGGTCAGTGCACCTTAAGGTAGAGCTGTGCATGATGTGTGTTTGTTTGGTGCTGCCTTCAGTCCCTGCAGCTTTATAAAACAACCTGCCTTTCAGGGTGAAGGGTGTAGGCCCAGTCCGTGGCCATAGGAAACTTTCGGGCACAATTACATTAAGGCACGTCCATATATTGATAGATAGGTGAACTTGAGACAAACCGCTCCCTGTCTTGAAGATAGAGCAGTGAAACTCACAGCTCGTTCCCAATTTCTACAGATTTTATCTCTGTTGTTGCCTCAGCTGCATTTAAAAAGCAATTCTGGTGGGAACACGTGCATTTTTCACTGTGGTTTATGCTTTTCACCAAGGAAAGCCACAGTATGCCTTGCCCATCCTTAGATTTGAGGCCAGACCGGCTCCTTTCCCAGCATGGTGCTGTTGTTTCCTGGGCAGTAGCAGGCTGTGGTACCCAGGGCATGGAAGTTGAGTCTCCTTCTTCAGTGCTGCCCTTGGGATGCCCCAAATGAAAGGAGGGAGAAGGGCTGTGCACGTGTGCCCCTTTCTTCCACTCAAGGACAGCTGGCATGGGATGGAAGTGTATCCTGGTGTGGCTGAGCTCTGAGAGTGCTGTCTTGAGGCAGAATGGCCCCTCAGCTCACCCTGGAGAGCTGCAGGTCCTTACCCTGCCTCGGGCTGTGCTGCTTGGGTCCTTGGTGATGGAGGTGCCTTGTCCCTTTGCTATGCCTTAGGGCAAAGATTTTACAGCTTCTCTTGTGAAGGGCAAGGGGGAGTTAAAAATGTCCTTTTTCCTTCTGCTGGGTAGGGTAGCTGTAACAACCAGCAGTGGAGGATTAAAAGGACCTGTAAATAAGCGGAATTTGCGTGGCTTCTTTTTTTCTTATAAATAATACCAGTAAGAGAGAAAGGAACATGATCTGAGCAATTTCAGTTATTAAGATCACTGTCAGAGGACAATCAGTATTACATACATTGCATAAGCCAAATCAAGAAGTCCTATTATTGAAATTGCACATGCAGCCTTAATTGTATCTTGAGACAACTGCTTACTTTAAGGAACACTAAATGACCTTACAGTTAAAGATTTTTCTAAGTATATTACATTATACCTTTTCCCCTGTAGATATAGATCCTGTAAGCACTGTGTCCTCTTGTATATGACAAATCCCATTTGTGACAGTTGCAAGAAAATGTGATGCAACAAATGCTCATGCAAAATTAAGCAGATGAATCTCAATTGCCATTTACTGTACGTCTCTTTATGTTGCTCTATGAAGTATTTGGCTGTAATTTACTCTCATTTTAAGGTAAGAGGCCCATTATACTCGTGTAATAAAACTCTGAAATTAGCTGGCATGCTTACCTGCTTGCATAGTTGATTTAAACTGCCTTGATAGGCCCGTGTTATGATGTATTTAACCAACGTAAATATCAACTTATTCCAGCTATCGTCCCACAGAAATTAATTAGGCTGTCTACAGAGTACTAGTTGAGGAAAATAAAGATAAAAAAAGTTGTCTTCTGTTCTGTTTAACCAGAGTCATGTGTGCTGAAAATAGGAGAGGGATTAGGTAACACTACAGAATTTACACTGCTGATGGATGATTTGCAGCACCACTCCTGTGTGTCCTCTTCCTTCTTTGTGGTGGATTCCAGCTCTGAAATTTTGCAGAGCCTTTGTGGTGGAGGAGTAATATAAACATGAAAACTTTTGGTGCCTCTGTTACTGTCTTAAAACATTGTTCCCAAGCCAGTGCATACTGCCCCCTTTTTTTTTTTTTTCTTTTCATAATTTTTAATTGTTTCCTTACCTTTAGTTATTAGTAATAAGTGAACTGCCTCCAGTCTTGTATTAGTGTAAGTTTGGGTTTGAGATAAACATTTCAGAAATGTTTTTGTCACTTGAGTGCTTTTTTTTTTTTAATTATGCTTTATTTTTCCTAATAGAACATTGATCTCTCTGGGAAGATAGATCCAAAGATGATATAGTACCTAAAATTGCAGGCATCAACTGGGATTTTCCATAGCTTGAGTATAGAAGGCATTTATCTTCAGCTAATTTTAGCAGATTGAAAATCCCGGAAGTTACCCCAGATAAATGCTATCTGCTTCTCCAGGTTCCTAAATGCCTTTGAAGTCCCTATTTTCAAAAGCGACTCAGGAACAAAATTCCTTGGTGGCATTTCATTTACTTTTCCCTAATTTTCCACAGGTGTTGTTTTAAAATGCAGATGTATCTCATTATGTGGTTAAACAAATGAACAAAGCCCAGAACATAAACATGGTTGCTACCAGTGCAGCCCTAGCTGGGAATGATCTGCAAAGGCCAAGATAATGCTTCTCTTGATCCCAATGTGGCACTGAACAGGATTTGTTATGATAAGAAGCTAGTAAGACATTAACAAAAGTAGCTGTGCCTTAATTCATAATGTGACTGCTCTGTATTATTCTAGGGATGTTCATCTGGGCTGTAGATGTGATTTATAAACTTTAATTAAATAAACCTCTCAGAACCTCTTGTTGGTAATGGAGAGCTAGTTCTAATAACTTGAATTAACTGAGAAATAATTGAATAAAGGTTAATATGAGATAAGTTCTCCATTTTGCAGAAGAAGATGTAGCTTTAAATGTTGCATTGGTTGTAGTTAGTAATGGAAATGTGAAAAATAGCTCAACGTCGTTCAAGAAGACCATGGGAGAGAGCCCTTGGGAGCTGACTGTGTACAACAAGGTGTGCTCCAGCTCGTTCCCATTCTTTCTCTTTTGTTGACTTGCTGGAGAAAAGCTTTTCCTCAGGAAAGTCTTTGTGAGTATTTGAAGGATAGATGCATTTATGTGTTTTCTATCTACCTATATACAATAAATCTGCTTTGAAGCATTTGGGTTCTTTGTAAATGTTCATTGCAGTAATCCACTGTAATATTTGTTTAGGTCTTGGAGAGTGAGCTTGTCCTTGTCCTTCCAAAGGAGGTAGTGGACAGTGTTGTATACCCACACTGACACAGCTTTGTGTGCTGTGCATGTTGTACATCCCCACTTCCCGTGGGCATGGAGCAGTGGGGAGAGTGTGCTGTTGTCAGGTGCTGTGGGTGGTGAGGAATGTTCACCTGCCAGCAGGGTGCCAGGGGACCCGCTTCTTATACCAGTATCTTGTAATCTGGTTGTCTGGGATGCTGCTGTTCCCGTGGGCGGTAGAGTGTTGCAAACTGACTTTATCCTGCTTGGCATTTTGAAAAGGCATGAAGTAGATGCAGTGAAGTTGCCCCTGGATTCTTGATGTTCCTGTTCTTGTTGCCTATTTCAGCTAGTCTAGATCTGAAGAAGACTCCTCCTTCAGCAGTAGCATGCCCATAGTCTTCCTGGCCAATGATTCTTCTACAGCAAGCAGGACTTCTTCCTCATCCTGAGAAGCCTGAATCCCTTCCTATGTCAGTGGCTACAAGGCCAAGAGCCAGCTCACCACTATCCCCACCAAAGTCTCTCGGTCTGGGGCCTTCCTTTCATCACACACAAGAAGAGGAACTTGCCAAGGTGGTGGAACAGGACCCTATGCTGGAGGAACTATGTAAGCCCCTGTGCTGTAAGCTTTGCAATGTCACTCTGAATTCGGCCCAGCAAGCCCAGGCTCATTACCAGGTAAGGAGAGCAGTAGAAGGCTCAGCTTTTGGGGCTGCTGCATCTGCAGCTTGTGGAGACAGGTGCGTGCCAGCACAAGCACTGCCAGCAGCGTTGCTGTGGTAGCATGGAGGGAAGTGTGGGCTAATGCAGGAGGACTAACTCAGCTTCTTGAGGGGGTTTTGAGTGCTGCACACCAGCAGCAGCTTTGGAGTTGCTCATCTGGAGCTACCTCTGCACCACCTCATGGACTGAAACTGCTCTGTAGACACATCTTCACCCTGCTTGGGTTTGCTGGTTGTCCAGACATGCTGCAGTGTTTTCATTTAAGGTGTTATTACTGGAGCTTTTTGCAAAAACTCTGTCCCCGGGGACAGAGAAGTGGTGCCAAGTGGTGCCGTGGGTGAAAAAGCAAGACACTTGTTATTTTTCCTTTGTTTTATGCAACCTGTATTTCCCATCTACACTAGTAGAGTGTCTGGTTTAGTCAAATTGACCTTCTGATTCCCGACATGATTTTCTGAGGCCTGGACAGATGTTTTCTGCTGGATCCAGCTGTGCCATTAAGAAAGGGGCTGCTGCCATGTGTTTATCAGGGTCTCCTTTCTGAGGCTGTGCACAACACTGATCTGATGGGGCCTTTTATGCAAACACTCATCAGCTGGGTTGGCTCAGATCAGATTAATTTTGTTTGAGCTGATCTTTTTGACTTGTCTGAGCTAGGGTAGGGACTCTTTGCATATGCTTCTTGCTGAGAGATAGAATATATCAGTCTTGCCTTACCCCATTTTACTACACCCTCTCTCCCTAGTGCTGTATTTGCATGAGTAATGGAGATAGTGGCTTTGCCCACCAGTGAATGCAAAAAGGTGGTTGTCCATATCCCCAGGACACCAGACACCAGATTTCAGATTTGCTCTTGGCCCTGAAAAAGTGGTATCCTGCTAGTGAAGGAGTAGGTTGAATTGGTGTTAGACTTTTAACATCTTATTTCTGCAGAATTTCTGCCGTGAGGGGACAGAAGTGAATTTGTACATAACTTGCATTTGTGTGTGTGCCTTACTCTGCATCCACAATGCATATACATAGTCTCATGTTGCTCTGTCAGGTTTTCAGAACACCAAAAAGAACTGCGGTATATGTTTTTCAAGAGAAAATAAAATATGAAGTGGGTCTTTATGTTCAATCTCATGTTTTAACTCAAGCTTGCAGTCTCATGAAATGTGTGTGTGTGTTCAGGCTTATCAAAAAACTGCAAAGCAGTTGATATGCTTAAAACACAAAATTCTGGTTTTAAGTGAAATGGAAACAGACTGAGAAACTAATTTTAACCTTCTTGAGAAAATCAGCTCAAGATGAGGCCCAGTCATTTTAGGTGTTGAGCATTTTGGAGAAAGGGAGGAATGCCTGCATCTCAAATTCAGAGCTGTTACATTCTGAGTGACAGCTCCTTTACCTGAGCTGCCACCTTTGTGGGCACTTTCTCATTTCAGCCTCTGGATCCTTTGTCTTTCAGAGTAAGATAGATACTATTATTAGGACACTCTGTAATCTGGGTTATCTTTGCAGGGTAAAAACCACAGTAAGAAACTCCGGAATTACTATGCTGCCAACAGCTGTCCAGCACCTGCCAGGATGAGTAATTCTGTTGAGCCTGCCCCACCTCAGGTTGTCTCCCTTCCAACCCAGGTAAGGCACAGGAAGGGGACTGAGATCATGCTTGCTTGTCACCTAACCCCCAGTAGGGATAACCAGACCTCAGGCTTTGAGGATTACCACGGGAGTTGGGAAAGAATTCTCCTTGTGATGGCACAGAATGATGGAAATGGCTTGTTGTGAGCTGTTTGCTTTCCTTTGAAGATGCAGATAGTGATCTGCCCTTGCAGCACAATACTGGATTTCAAATATTCTATTTCTGCCTGACAAATACTTTGATTTCTAGGTAAGTCCGATGTGCTGCTGATTACAGCTGTTTAAGGGCAGGTATAAAACAGCATTGCTGGAACTGGATTTGGATGTGAGGGTGTGGCATCCACTCTGCACAATCATCCCTCTGTTGTGTGAGGGAAGCCTACATGGAAAATATGCTTTGGTGCTCCTACACCCATTGCCCAGGGCTGTTAGCTAATTCCTCTTTTGTTGCTCCTTTTGAGGTGCTCATTCCTGTGTGCAGAGTGAATGGATTGTTCCCTCAGTGATCCAGATTAATTCTGTTTTGGGCACATTAGAGGCAAAAGAGATGGTTTTTCCTTTCTCCGTCTAGAATTCATCCCCTGGGTGTATCATGGGATGTGACAGCTAACCTGGCTTTTGCCTGTTAGCTGGGAAGCACAGCTGGGCCACGGGGATTGACGCTGTGCCTGTCAGTTCCCACAACATAGGGCTGTGTTGTCTGTAGGGGAGCAGAGAGCATTTGCAGAGTGGCAGATTGTCACCGGCGCTGCTGGAGCCACCAGAGGGAGGCTCAGCCCCGTGTAAATTGACTTTGCAGCTCAGGGATGTGAACTGGGATGGGGTGGAGTCCAGCCCAGGGCACTGGGATGTGGCTGCTGTACCTGCCAGGGTATCTGATGGTGTGTTTTTTAATTGAGGAAATGGCCCATGGCAATAAAAATACCACTCTGGGGCCACACTGAGGGTTCACGTTGTAAGCTAGAAGTCAGAATTGTGTGTGTGTCTCTAAATTTGAGCAATATCAAAGGAGATGTGATAGAAAGCCAGCTTATCAAGTGCTGCAGTGACATGGCTGCATGAATCACTGCTGCTGCACTGTTTACAAAACACTTTTCCCTGGATGTTACGTGCTGAGGAGGCATGGTTCCTGCCTGGATCACTGTATGTGGTCTGACTCCACAGACAAGGTGTCCTTCATGTAGCAGGAGCTACTCATGTGAGACTGGGTCCTTCCTTTGAAGTCTGGATCCAGGTGTCCTCCTACCTGAAGGTTAAGGATCAGAGGTTTGGCAGCTTTGCTACTTTTTTTTTCCTTCTTACTGTGGTCAGGGAGCTGTATAAAGACAGGGTATTGTGGAGAGGTTAGGTGGACTGTAAATAGGAGAGAGGAGCACCTCTACCTTTCAGTGGGTCTTCCTCAGTGTGAAAGTCACTGTTCATCAGCTCCCAGCAGTTAGGAGGAGTTAAATCATTGCTGTGATGTAAACAAGCCTCTGTGGCTATTGCAGAGCTGTTTGTTCAGATTGCTTTTCTCTCCACCTCAGGCCAGGAATTTGCAGGCTCTCCTGGAGGCTGAGGCAGGAAAAATGAAGTTATTATAAGAACACTTTGGGGAGAACTTGAGAGTGCCCTAATCCACACACTTTAATTCCATCTCCTGCTGTCTGATGAAGACAACAGTGGTCTCAGTCCCCGTGATTGAAATATTTCAGTGATTTAATCTTCCTGTGTTTCACATGCTGTCTCTCCCTTTGCTGCTAGATGGGACCCAGTAAACCAGGTGGCCGAGTGATCTTGGCTACAGAGAATGATTACTGCAAGCTTTGTGATGCCTCATTTAGCTCTCCGGCTGTGGCACAGGCTCACTACCAAGGGAAAAATCACGCCAAGCGGCTGCGTCTTGCAGAGGCACAGAATAACTCATTCTCGTAGGTATTGTTCAACCTCATGCTCAGGCTGAAAGCATGTGGCAGTGTCTCTGGCAGTCCTTTTGTCAGAAAACTCTGAATTGCAGCTGTTCATATTTGTTTAATCCACAGGGATGCCTCAGAACTAGGCAAACGAAGGGCAAGGAAAGAGGGGAATGAATATAAGATGATGCAGAACAGAAGAAATACATATACCGTTCAGAACAACACAGGTAACTTGGAGCTTGCATCTATTCTGTAGTTGGAATAGTAATTAATAATAAATGAACTTGTTTTTCTTTTGTTTCTGAGGTTTGTTTTAGCAGAGTCAGGTTGTGAAAGGAGCTGGTCCAGGCTCTACTGATCCTTCATGTCTGCATGTCTTTTTCCCAGCTGCTAAAGTTGCTTTGTTTTGTCAGCCTGCTTGTTAGTTCTTTTTCTCAGTTTGTAACTTAATTTACCATCTGCCTGTCTCTAAGGCTGCTGTAAGTGGTGACAATTTTCCTGCTTTATTTTCTTGGCAGGTGGCCAGGTGCTTTGACTCCTGCTGTGGCACATCAACCTGTACTTGCACTCCCATGACCAGAATGAGAGAGCATGTTAGCCTCCCTCTAGGACCATCTGTTCCTAGTGTAGAGTCCTTCCTCAGGTGTTAGATACTAACTTTACCTCTTTACTGTGATTTAAAGAGTGTATTAGAGTCTCCAGCCAGGAATTTATTTCTCTTTTTCATTTTAAGTTGTTTTACACATTAGAACTGACTCTTGGTGAAGCTTGGTTTAATCATATTATCCTAATCACTGTCATGTGGAAAAGAGAAATCTTTTAAAATTCTATTAAATATCATTTTGTGAGTTTTAAACTGAGCTAATTCTAATCAAAAGACTGTTCTCGTTCTGGAATTAGATGGTTAAGAAAGAAAAGAAAAGAAAAGAATTGTGGGATTACTTAAATGATTAGACTCCTGATTTTCAATAAGACTGGGTCATTAAGCCCACTCTACTACTTTATAAATTTCCAAGTGCTGCCCTGTGTGCTTCACCTCTGTAAATCTGGAAATGAGCAGAGCAGTTGTGGGGAAGATAAGGCTTGACTTTAATCAGTTAAGAGAAGCAAATCTTTGTCCGCTTTTCAGTCACTCATTGGACTTAGGTGTTGTCACTGAGCTGCCTCAAGCTGCGATTTCTTACCGATAAACCAGGCTTTTCTGTTGCCTCCCCAGGTCCCTACTTCAATCCCCGCTCGCGCCAGAGGATCCCCCGTGACCTGGCCATGTGTGTGACACCCAGCGGGCAGTTCTACTGCTCCATGTGCAACGCGGGTGCCAGCGAGGAAATGGAGTTCAGGCAGCACCTGGAGAGCAAACAGCACAAGAGCAAAGTGTCCGAGCAGCGGTACAGGAACGAGATGGAGAACCTGGGCTATGTCCAGTGACGCACCACCCTCGGTAGTAGTTTGCAACTAGAGCAGCTTGTCTCTCGCCTGCTGTTTGCCACATGCCCTGCTTTGTGCTCCATTGGGTAGGAGTGTGCTCTCGAGCTGTACGTGTAACACCTGCAAACTTACTGATATGGTTAGATTTCTTTTCTATCATAGTCGGCAGGATGACGCTCTGCAGGACATGAAGTGTTTTTGGTGTTTGTTTGCTAATTATCTAAGGCTCTTCATTGTGTTGAGTGGCGGGGAGGAACTGCGTCTTCTCCCCAGCCTTCTGCATGAATATGCAAAGCCCAAGAAGTGCTGGGAACTTCTGTGGTTCTACCACATGAGTGGACCATGTGCAAAGCCCTCTCCCCTCTTGGCACACCACAGAGCAGTGCTCCAGAATGCCTCCCTACAGCAGACTGAATCTCTGGGCAGCTTGTAAAAGTGGGGCAGGAGTAGGGCCTGTGTGAATTAGGTGATGTACTTGTCCACACTTTGCTGCTTCTGGCCCCCATTACAGTCCAGAGTAGGTTCTTTCCACATCCTTGTAGAAAGGCTGTGCATACCTCTCCTCTGTGGAGGGTCTTGCATCTTACTGCTTCCTCTGCGATGCAGATTCCATTCTGAACAGCTGACATGGATTTCAGCAGATTAGCCCCATTCAGAAGTACTCTTCTACTCTTTTTGTAGAAAAGGCTCTTCTTTTCTTATTGTTGCCTGGACACCTTAATATACCATGGGTGTAGCTCATCTCCCTAAAGAAAGTCTCTGGATGTCAGTGGCTTAATGAAGTGAACTGGAAAGCAAACATGCTTAGGTGAGATGTGCTGTGCTCTGATTCTGCCTTAGACTGAGTCAGGTTGAGAAAAGAATGAAGGAGCTGTCAGCTGGAATTTCTTTGCATGTTGATGTAGAAGAGAGCAAGAGTTCGTCTCTGGCCTGCAGTCCTTGCTCTGGAAGAACAGGGCTGCCTGGACTCTGGGTAGCAGATGTTGGTGTGTCCCACTTCCATGCCATTTCCTGGGCAAAGCCTAGTGGGTATTTATAAAGCAAAGATGAAATGCTCCTTTGAACTAGAGCTACCAATATTGGATGACTTTTCCCCCCTCTTTCTTTTTCCATCTCAGAATGGGTTTTAATTCCATTCCTTGATGTGAACTTGACTGTTCTAGGGACCATCAAAAATCCAAAGTTATGTAGGATTTAAATGCTGGGGTGATGATTGTTTTAGTAACAGCTTTTTGGCCTCATGGAAGTATTCAAGAAACTTGTTAAGAAATGTTTTAATTGTAGACAAACTCAGAAGGTGTGTGTGTTTGTTTTGATATTCCTTAGCAAAAGTAGGAAGGGAATGAAGAGAAGAAGTAGGGCTGACCATTTTTCTTCTGCTTGTTTGGGTAGATGTGAGGAGCTGTGATTGGAGTCCAGTTCACAGTGTCATTAAAACATGGTCTCCAGTGGCAAGTGCAGCATGTAGGTGGCTTTTGTTGGACCTGATCCCCCCACTGCTGCTGGAGCTTTGCACTGGTGTAGCTTCATTGACTTCAGTGGCAGGAGCAGAGAGAGGGTCAGGGAAGCACCATGGCTCATCTCTCACCCCTCTTTAGGCAGCTGGAATTAGGTGCAGCTCCATTAGTTTCAGTAGGATTTTACCAGGGATAAATTGTACCTAGTGCATAGTACTGAATGTAGCTCCCCCACCGCCTTTTATTGCCATTCTGATCCTGCCTCTTGCATTCCAGAAGGACTTTCTGCTTGCCTTAAAAAATGAAGAATGAGTAGCAAAAAAATCCAGATAATCTTCATTGATCTTCCTAGTCCACCTTCTAAAGGTTTGTTGCACTTGGCTGCTCCTCAGAAATTGAGAATTGTTTTCTTCAGCTACCTGAGTGAGCATCAGGGAGCCATACAACCTGAATGCAGCCTTCCTAAATCCAGGCAAGGTGAGCACTTGCAGAGTAGTTGAAAACAATCCCCTAGATCATCCCATGCTGATCCTTGCCCTGCAGATAGAAGCAGAGCAATAGGTGTCCTCATGAATGGGATTCCCTCCCCTCCTTTGTGCAAAACTCAGTTAAATGGAGTTTGTGCCCTGGAGCACGTGAGAAGGGAGAACAGGTGCCCAGGTTGTAGAGCACTCACTGAATAGTTCTGACAGCTTTGTAAGTCTGTTTCTTTTGTGCATTCCTGCCCTTGCCTTGCCCTCTGTGTAGCCTTGGAGAACATTTGCCTTTCCAAAATCTCTCATCGGCCTTTCCCCCTCATTGTTTGTATTGACAGAAGGGCTCTGGTTTTTCTCTTTGTGTCCTGTCCTTTGGTTTGCCAGTCTGACACCACTGTCCAGAGGGACAGAAGGAGTTAGATGAGCCTTACGACAATGTGCTTCAGCACAGTGATCCCTGCGTTATGGTTAAACATCCCTCTGGCTGTCAATTAAAGCATGGCATTTTCCACAGGCTGCATTTAGTAGCAGAAAAACAACCCTTTGTGAAATATGAGCTGGAGGAGCTGTAGGTACTGGTGCTGTCTGGCTTGTTGCTAGGGATGAGGAGGCATTTTTCCTTGCTTTCATGTGTCCCAAAAATCAGCTGTTCACCACTTAGCTTTGGTTACTGCTCCTACTCCCGGCCCAGCCATCTGCTCCTCATTTGGCATTTCCAGTGACTGCTGGAGGTGTCAAAACCTGGTTTGCTCCAGCTGTGCCACAGCACAGCCATGTGCTGGTGCTTTTGGGAGGGTGTGTGAGGGACGGGCGGGGGCTGTTCTTGCAGGCTTCTCTCCGCTTGGGGCTGAGTCTGGTTTGGAGTGGTGGCTTCAGTCTGCCCTGAACAGAGAGGCCTGAATCTGCTTTGTTCTGTTCAAGGGAGTACAAGTGAATGTGGTCATCCTGGTGATTTCAGAGTGGTTGCTTGTAGAGCAGGTGAACAGCAGGCAGTGGGACTCAAGTGACAAGGTAGGACAGGGTTCCTCCATTGGAAGGAAAGACTTCTTGCTGGGAGAAGCAGCTGAGACACTCTTTGCCCCAGTGCTCTGTTGTGGCCCTTCCTGCAATCTGCCACAGCTTTCCTCTCCCTCTTCAGCATTGCTGAATGGCTTGTGATCTTCCCACTCCCCTTTCAGCATAGGAAGTTGCTGACTGCAAAGAGAGAACACCCAATCTCGCCATTATCCTTAGGGTTCAGTACAGTCCAAACTCATACTTGTCAGCATTAGATACTGAGTAGATACTGATTTTATTTCTTTTTGTGAAAGGTGTTCTCCAAATCACTGTTCAAAAAATACTGAAAACACATTCTAGGCAAACCCTTTTGACATAGGTGGGCTGGGGAGAACACTGTACAGCTGAAGTGCCATTTCCCAGACCCAATTAATCTTTTTCTCATGTTAAACCAAGTACCAAACCCAAGAAACAGGACTTCTGTGAAGCTGTCACATTGGCCAGTAGGTTAATGACCTTTGCTGCTAGAAACAAAATGTAAATCAATATGTTCATATTTATTTTACTGTGCTGACCACTAATTGATTTGTTAATATTTAAGGCATTATGCTGTAGGTTGTTTCTGTTTAAGTGGAAAAATTCTACATCGCACTTTGCTTTTGGATCAGAACAATTATTTATTGTATTTGTGAAAATGTTTTTCCTCCCACATAGCTATTGTTTTCTTTCCCTTGGTGCAAAAAACCCAACCAAACCCAAACAACAAAACCCACCTAAATCCCCCAGCCAAATCCAACCCATGGATCTTTGGTTTTTTTCATGCTAAACAAAATGGGGATTTCCTTGCAACTTGTTACTAAATATCCATTTCCAATTTCTTTTTCCTCCACTGATTCCTTTGCTAACTCGGGATGTTATTTTTAGAGACACAAAGTTCATGCTTCATTTAAACATTTATTTTAAGGCAAGAAAGTAAACCATGTGGAATCCATGAATTTGTGAGAAGTATGAAAGTGATAACTACTTTGTTTGTATTAAGCATTAGCTGTTGTTTCGCATTCTGCACTAATGAGTAAGTCTGTTATAATCTTGCCTAACATTGGTCTATTTTTGACTTTTTGCTTTCTTCATGCACTTTGAAAGGAACCCTGAAAACTTCCGTGGAGTTGCTTAGGATGGTCATCAATGAAACAAAATGCAGATTTTATTCTGTAAAGCTGCTTATTTCCTTTCCTAGATGCCCATTATAGGGCATTAGAAGGGAAAGCTATTGCCATAAGCATGGATTCATATTTTAGCTTACTAATGCATGATGTCCTTTTGCTGCATTACTGATGCTCTCACTGTAACCAATGGGAATCTTGCCCAGGTCAGGAGTAAATGAAATACCCAAGGAAAAGATATTATGTTGGCTGGGGCCAGGCAAGGTCCATTGCTAAAAGTTTGTCTTTTCTCCTGCATTTGGATTACAACACTCCAATGGTTTTGCTTTTTGAGGACCATGTATCTGGTTCTGTAAGGATTTGGTCTTGCTCCAGCTAAAATGGTTTGAAGTACATTGACTCTAGTTGAGTTAGGAGCAAGCCTTGAAAACCTTCAGGAATTTCTCACTGCTGATGTTTTATATGTGTTTTTTGTTTTGTGGTTTGTTTTTTTTTTTTTTTTTTTAATTTTACAACCAATATACAAGGATGCTCTGGATGAGATGGAGATCTGTTGCTGGCTATGGAAAAACAAATGCCATGGTTGCCAAAGGATAACAGAAAATGGAGAAATAGGGACCTGGTTTCTTTGAAGTTAGTGGCTAAGCTTCTTTTATTTTGAGCTGGGCTTACCACCTGCATAAAGTTGAAAGGGAAAATAAAATCCACTTTGAAATACATGTGGTCAAACAGTAGTTCTGGGAATCTTGCCTTTAAAAATGTATTGCAGCTAAAATTGTGTCATCTTACCTGAAATATCTGCAGGTAAAGGCAGAATTGAATTTTTGAAAATAAAATCAGTTTTTCAGTCTGTATTTTGCAGGGGAAAAATTAATTGATTTAATTTCCTTCTGCATGTGTCCAGCAACACCATTTGCAAGTGCTTTGAACATGTTTCATCTAGAACCTTCTTGTCAGGTTGTTTTGTACATTTTTCCTTATTTCCTTTATATTGTACTGACCCCCGTGAGGGAATACTTGATGAAAATGATTTTTTTTTCTTTTTCATTATATAATAAATCATCTTGCTCTTACCATTGTACAGCCCTAATGTTTGGTATTGCTACTGCTCGTGGCTGGACTGGGCATGACTGAGTTGATTTTAGCCCAGCACTGAGTGCAACTACATGAACATGTTTTCACACACTGATAAAGGAGTCTAATTCAGGGTAGAATGTGTTACTCTGGAGGAGGGTCAGTGTTCTTCCAGCTGTTACTGAAAGCCAGCTGAGAGCTGTCTTGGCTTCAGGAGGCGTTGGGAGTGCTCAGTGTCTGGCAGGATGGGAGCCAGGAGGGACACAAAAAGCTTTGTTTCTGTCTGTGCTTTCCCCCTGAGTGGACATCACAAGCTCTGCAACAGCCCCAGGCTGAACCACAGACTGACTTTCAACTCTTGACTGTGAAAAGGTGGGGACAAGCTGAACCTGATACTTACATTTGCACATTTCTTTTACCAGAGTGCTCTTTACCCCTCTCAGTACTTGAGGGCTCCAGAGGAGCATATGCTTGTGCAGCATAAATGACTTTCCCAACAGAAAGGACATTCTGAGTGGAGCCTTGGAAGCAGAGGAAATCTGAGTGTTTAGAGTTCAACTCAGGTAAGAGCAAAGCACAGCCCTTCTGTGGTGCTGGAGCCACGCTGTTGGTGCAGTGAGCTGTTGACCTCAAGGGCAGTGTCCTGGGGCACACCAAAGACATTTGGGGGATGTGGCTGCTGTTGGGGCACGGATCTGGGTGTGAAAACAGCTGTGAACAGGGATGTGTTCCTGCACTCCCCTGTCCTCTCATTCCAGGCATTGGGCCCTCACAGAGAACACTGACACTGGTGGAATTATCCTGATTTACCATTTGGGATGAGAGCTGCCTCCATGCTCAGGTGGCTTCTTCTGTGCTAACAGTGAAAATCTGGAGGTTTTATGTGTTCTCACTTACAGTAAATAGAGTCATAAAAACTTGTAAGTGCAGTTTAATGTCAAATCTCACCCCAGCCCTTCACTGTTTATGTTCATCCAGGCTGTGTTTGGTCATCCTGGAAACCAAACCCCTACAAAGTAGCATGTTCCCATTATCAGATGTTAAAGCACTGCCTTTTTAATACTTACATGTGGTAATTGTATTTTATATCAATTCTATAGCAATTTGGTACAGCCAAAAACCATAGTGATACGCAGATACCTGGGCAACCTAGTTCAGAGTCACAGGCATTTGCTGAATTACTCAGCAAATAAAGTACCACAAGAAAAAGATGAAAGTCAAAGACTAAATGTCTTTGACAAATACTAAATGTGTTTGAAAGCATAAATAGCCCTCCATCTGCTTCCCTGGTGTCTAAGGATTTCACATGGTTGTCCTGCAACATTTTACAATTGAGGAAGTACAATTTGGGGGAAAAAATTATTTGTCCAGAAAGTCTATAGCTAAAAAGGAAGATTGAACTCAAGGCTTTTAAATGCCAAGCTTGCCTCATCTCCATCCAGCCTCCCTGCTCCCAGGATGATGAAAATGACTGGATTTTAAAACCAATTTGATTAATAAAAGCTGGATTTTCATTGTTCATGTAGTGGCTTTATAAAGCATTAGGACTTTAGCATGTGGTTTAAAAATAATGAATCCTGACAGAGAGATCTTCCAATATTGCTTCTGCCATTAAACCTTAGTGGAGATGTGGAAAAACAACAGCTTTTAGGAGGATTGTGAAGGATGCAGGTTTGGAAGCTCTTTTGTATTTATGTCCTTTTCACATAAATTCCCTTTATTCCTACTTCTGGTTCTAAAGCATTTGTAGTGAAGGCTGCTCCTCTGTTTTGGAATAGTAATAAGCTGCTATAACAGAATATTAAGGATTCATGGGCCTGTCCTTCAGGGAATGATGTGTTCTCAACTGGCCTTATTCCGCTGTGCTTCCTTCACCTCTCCACCAGTGTGAAACAGGAGCAGAGCTGGGTAAAGTCACTGGAATTACATGAGGGTAAAGAGAGATAAGAAGATTACCCACAGTGTATTATCTGAGACTAGGGAATGTGGCAGGGGTTTGCAGTACATATAAAGATGTTAAAAAAGTATTAATCTAAGGCATGTTTTGCAGGTACAAGGTACAAAGATATTGTGAGTGAAAGAACAAGGTGTGGGGTTCTAAGAAGAAATGAACACAGTTGCATGAGAAATAAAATAGACTGCGTTTGGCAGTGGAATTTTGTGCAGGAATTACCTGAAGAAGCAGACTATGTACTTAACTAAATGCAACATGACCAGTAATGTGAAAAACACAAAAGTTGAAACATAGGTATGAAAAAAAAAAAGGAAAGTCAAATAGCCAAATCCCTGTGCACCAGAAGAGATTATGTCATACAGATTAACACCTGATATTTTGGGGAGTCTGGAAAGAATACTCCAGAATTAAAGGACTTGTACAAACAACATCACGATGCCAAAAATCTCTTATTGCAGCTGACTGGAGAGTTTAGGGGCTGATAAGTCATTTATGACAAAAGCTCCTTTTGCTCTGAGTGAACCTGTGTAGGTGGGGATTGTTTCAGCAAAGGGGGAGGCTCCTGTGTGAGGCAGGGCTGTTGTCTTAGTAGCCTCCAGGGGCAAGTTCTGCCATGTATATGCTTGCATGTGCCTTTAAGGACTCTTCCTCCTTGTTCTTGTCCACTAATTATTAAACACCATTTTCCAGTAGCTCCTTATTGCAGCTTCCTCTAACACTTTGCAGCATCTCAACAGCAGCCTAATTAGGAAATGGCCAAACCACCCAATACATGAGATCTTGGACAAATAGCTTCTGTTTGTGAAAGCTGGTGATACCTAGAGCATGTTTGGATTAGCAGGTCTGAATTCAGACAGAGGAACAAAGCCATTCATCTCCAAGATACTGTATTTATTTATGTCAGGTGGGGATATGGGCTGCCATACATTCTACTGCTCTGGAGCTGGCATTAAGGTACCCAGGCATGAGGGCTGAATGCTTCTCATGCCTCCTATTGTGACTGTCCTCAATGGCTGTGTCTTTGAGGGTCTGTTTTTGACCAGTGTATCTCTGGTTTACCTTGTCACAGTCACAGAAGTGCAGTTAACAGGACACCTCCTCGATTTAACGTTTAGTTGTGTGAAGCACAGGTTTTTTTATGCAACCCCCAATTTCTAGTGGATATTATTGAAAAGTATGAAGAAAAGTGTTAACAGAATTTGGGTATAAATAAGATTTTCAAGGTTGTGGTGACCCTAGGCACACAAAAGTGAGGAGGTAGGAATGAGAGGTAGCAATGGGTGGTTCCAATCTGTCTTTTGCCAATCCCACAGTCCCAAGGCACTCTGGGGGTTCAGTTGCTGTACGTGCAATTATACCCTTGAAATAAAGTCTGATAAAATCCAAGCTGCACTGCTGACCATTTGAATTAGCCTTTCCTCGAGGCTGATGTGCAGTTGCAGACAAGAGGCAGAATGCAGGAGGCTGGGGATTGTTCTGCAGAGCCAAGGAGGCTGCTCCTTCCCCTGCACTCTCTTCCCACAAAGGCCAAAGGCAGCAGGCTGAGTAAAGCCCTTGTCCTTGGGCTGGGCTGTTGTCAGCCTGGTGTCAGGACAGAAGGCATGACAACCATTGTTAAAATGTAAGATTTAGCCACATACCTGGAGCTTTGAAGCATTGGAGGTGGTGGGTGAGCAGAACATGAAGAGAGGCACTGGGAGGTCAGGGTGGGTGCACGGAGCAGAATCTCTCTTAACAGGGTTCTGGGCAGACAGTTACATCAGCCTGGAGTCCTTCCATGCATTGCTCAGTGTCTAACTCACGGGACAGATTTCTGCAGACACCTTGTTCAGATAGATCAACATTGGTTTTC
The DNA here is from genome assembly GCA_013390045.1 of Picathartes gymnocephalus. Taxonomy (NCBI): domain Eukaryota; kingdom Metazoa; phylum Chordata; class Aves; order Passeriformes; family Picathartidae; genus Picathartes; species Picathartes gymnocephalus. The sequence goes on from WEKY01024166.1 coordinate 53,957, forward strand.
ACACAGCTCCTCACTGCTGCTGAGAAATGCAAAGGTGGGGCAGAGCACAGCTATATGGGTAGACATACTGGGGATATATTAGGGCATAATAAGCTTTCAAGAGAGTTCTTAATTTGGGTACAGACTGTATATGCTAATTATATGGCAGCAGTCTTGGCAATTAGCATACAAGCTTTCAACTTGCATTTCTGATTGCTGTAACAAAGCCAGTGCTGCCTTCTCCACTCACTGACTTCAAAGGCTTTGTCTTGATTTAAAAAATGCTGTCCTAAATCTGTTAGGAGAAAATGAAGCTGTGGTACTGCCACTGTCAGGCTGCCCACTTAACAAACTGCATGGTGAATGGATGAGCAGCCAAGCTCCCTGCAATGGTTCATGAGAGCTTTGAGGCTGGAAAATGCCAGCCAGCTTTTATTGTCATTGGCATACAATAAAATATTCCCACAGTGAATACAGCACAGGTCTTCTAAATCAGAGCAGGTGTCCCTAAAGTATCAGCACCCAAAGACACACCTTGGGTCCAGATCACAGGCTGTCGTACTTTAATGAGAATATTATGTACACATCCCAGAAGGGAAAGTAATAATCAGTGGAAAAAAAAAAGAATAGAAACAAAGAGAAAATCTGAAGGTCCCTTGGATGATCCTGCCAACCCTGGGACCCAAGACCAGCGTACGTCATGAGTAACATTTAAAAACATTTGGCACCTTAATCTGCTTGGGTGCTTTCATCAACCCCAGCAGACATTTTAAATTGGTGTAGTATTTTTGTAAATCTGGTTGCAAGTTATCTTTGAAAACAAGATTTAAACCCACTAGCAAGTTAGCATTTTACAGAATTTAACCCTAAAAGGAGAGTCCTCAGCATGTGGTTGTGCAACTGCAGTGGGTGAAGTTGTAGCCCTTGAGCCTGGCTAGAACTCTCCAGGGCAATTCCCTACACAGAGCTGGGGTTGCCTGAACTGTCTACACCAAAATTAAGGATGACAGTCCCCTTTTGCTGCTGGGGTACATTTCTGGTTCCAGTCTCAAGCTACATGTTCCATACAGAACCCAATCATCTTAATGCTGCAGTACCATAGTCAAACTGCAAATATTTGAGTGTCTTTCTGGAGACTGGTTGAGGTCACCCTGTGCTCAGCAGGTGCCACTGAAGTTGATCTAGATTTCCTCCAGAAGGAAGTGAAGCTGTGTCTCATCATGCAGGAGCATCGCTTAATGCTTGGCATTTGGGATGAAACTTAATGTTCCACAATTATAGTGTTGAATGGCTGGTGGCAATTTTGCCAGACAAATACCACGTCTTTCCCAGAAGAATTCAATCTTTAATATTGTTTCAATGCTGGAGGCTTTTCCAATTTCTGTTTATTAGAAATGACTTATCTATGTTGGAAGTTCTGCCTTTAACCCAATACAGCTGGTTCCAACTACTGCACTGTGAAAAAAATCCTGTCTGCAGCATTTTGCTTCCACAGACTTGCTGTATGACCAAAGCAAACTGCCACCTTGCAGAAATTAGGCCTTTGAAGGGCTAAAAGAGCGTCAGCTCTTCATCTGCTTTGTGTGCTTTGAGGTTCTGTCCAAAGAGCTTAACTTTTACACCCTCAAAACGTGGAAATGTATTGCTGACAGGGAAATGTGGAAAGTTAAGTGGTGTGGGTGGAAAGCCCATGGAAGGGAAAACAAAACAGGGGCTCTGAAATGCCAGGGCTGTGCCAGTCCAGAGCCAAGCTGGGGAGAAGTGCAGCCACCTGGCTTCTCTCCCCTTTTTTCTCTCTTTCTGTTATTACCTTTCTAAATGCAAACCACCAGCTGCACTGGAGGTTCTTGCTATGAAGATAAACTGGCAATGAAATGCAGTATTTTGGGGGACTATCTTGTTCATTTGGAGCACATGTACAAGGCCAGGTGCCCTAAGTCCAGATAGGCTCTATTACTTGGAAAAGATTTCCACCTGCACAAGAAGAGGCCAGTTTTAATCAGCATCCTCGTGCCCAGCTTTCCTGCAGAGCATAGAACAGGGAACAGCTGTTTGTTCCACCTTCACCTATTTGAGCCACTGCTTTTTTCTTTTTTAATGGGACCTTGGTGAAGTCATTATGTTTTTCTGTCTCAGTGGAATCTCTTGCTTGTCTCTCTGGGGAAAGAGCAAGTGTGGGATGACTGGAGTCATTCCTATTTCAAGGAAATAAACAGTATGTGAGGTATAACACATAAGTGGCAAATCTGACTGTCCTGAATGTTCATGTAAATGCAGTGATACACTTGAACCTTCTTTACTAGGCAGTAAAGAAGGTATTTTTATGATGCATTTTATGGGGCCAAGGAGATGAGTGAGCAATCATAGTGTGAGGTGACGAGTCACTCTCCTGAAATTCTCTAACAAGAGTTTAATCTTTATTCCCTGGAGGGATGACTTTGGTAACTGGAAAAGTGAGAACAATAGAGAACTGAGGCCAGTTTTGGAGGAAATGGGTCACAGTAATTCATGGCTCAAAAATAACTCATATGAGTTGGTATCTACCTTCCCAGGCTCCAATTTTGCCACCTCCCTGCAGGTCCAGCAGCTTTGCTGTGGGCTGTGATGTCCTGCTTGGGCAGCACTTACCAGCCTCTCACCCACTGCAGGTTCAGGTTGTGGGTTTCCAACTGGCTTCCAGAAAATCAAGAGAAAAAATTACAGAAGCCTTGTAGCCCCTTAGAAGACTGCATGTTTCCTTGTGTTTGCGCCTCCTGGATGCAGAATTCCCATCTGTCCTCAGCTGGGTCGAGACTCTCAAGTTTTGGCTGCAGCCAGAGAGGTGCAACACAGGTGGCAACACCTTGTGGTGTCTCTTAGAGGTGCCTGGAGCTCTGAGGATGCTGTTATCCCTGGAAAGCGGCACGTGGGATGCCTGTCCCCACATCCGTGCTCCAGTGTCCCTCTGTCCTGGTGGCTGTACTGCCTCACCCAGCCCGCTTGGCCTCAGCTCAGCCCTTCCTATGCTGTGATCACACCTCCTGATGGCACTGCAGACATACTTTTAGAAATCCCCAACAACTCCCTCCTTAGACCCATATTTCAAGCTCTTATTTATTATTGCCCCCTTTTCAGAGTTTTTAAGAAAGGTGGCAGTGCTTTATTGAGGTTGGGTTATTGTTTTGAGGCCGGCAGAGTGATGGCATTTTATTTTGATTTCAACAGCACACCCGTTAGGATTTTGAAAGGTAGTAATATTCCCTGGAAACAGAAGAGGGCAGCTGTTTTTTGAGAAATGAAGAGTGCATTGACTATTTTTGAGAATGAAATAGCAGTCACTCAGATCTAGACGAGAGAGCTTTTTTTTTTCATGAATGAATAAAAATAGCACAGTATTTCAGGGCCCGTGCTGGTGTAATTAGTGTGTGAAATAGCTGGACCCCCATCACCTTCCACAGAGTCCCTGGGTTTTGTCAGACAAAATTAGATTTCTTGCAATTTTATTGCAATGTAATTAAAAAGTAACCAGGGGAATTACAGAACTCAGTCTTCAGAGATGTTCAGCTTCAGACAGAGTAAAAAACATCTACAGCTCACTGGATTAAGAGTCAGTTTCTTTATCTACTGCCCATGTGGAAAAAAAATGCTGTCAACTCTCTGTATGCTTGGAAAAATTAGGTTTAATAAATGTTTTTCAACCCCCCCAAATTAATGTTTGGTTTTTTTTGTTTTTTTTTTTTTAGTTGAAAGAGGTTTTCCAGGAGGATTAAACAACAAATGCATAAATTCCAAACCAAAACATCCTCCTGGAGTGAAATCTTCTCTTATAATTTCTCAAATAAGGCATCTTAATTTTTCAAACTTCCATTTCCAGTGCTAACAATTACACAAGACAATTGCAATGAGGTTAAGTCCATCCAAATCCTTATTTCCTGGCAAATATTTGGCTGAAGGCCATGCAGCTGCTCTTGTGTGCAGCACTGAGCCCTGATTTCAGCCCCAGGGCAGCCCTGCCTGCCTTGCCCTCTCAGCCTGTACATTTATTTTTCAGTGTATGAAAACAGCACATAGGCAGTGCAGCCTTGTAGCACAGAGTGGCCAGGTATTCCATAAGAAATTTCCCATATTTGATTTTCCACATGATGCCTGTTCCCCATCCAAAACCCACAATCCCCTCTCCCAGGTCCCCATGGCCGGGGCTGTGCTGGGGCCATGGCTGGACCCAGAGTCAGGAAGTTGGGTCTGTTTTTATAGCCAAAAAAATTGTCCTGAATCCCATGGAAACACATGTCCTGGATGTGTTTGCCCCCGGACTATTGTGTGTTTCCTGGATGCCACATCCTGGATGTGGCTCTTAGTGAGAGGGACAGTTAATCCCCGTTCGTGTGGGACTTGTACTTCTCAGTTGGTCCAGATTGGTAATTCAGAAAACTCAACAGTGACTTCTTCCAGCACCTTCCCAGTGCCACTGTGTCCTTCCAGCTCTGAAAACAAATGGGAGTTCTTGTATTTGGCTGCACCAAGGAGCATGTGAACAACAAATAGTCTTTTTTTTTTTAATAGCTCTGAGGCAGAATTAATTAGAGACCCTCCATAATGAAACAGTACTGACTGAAAGGGTAGCCCAGAAAAGACTGCTCTTCTGATGCAGGAAATAATGAGGGCTGCCCTAAACTTTTAATCAGAAGCTCAAATTTTATTTGCAGCTCCTGACAAGGATAGCATCCCTTAATAACACTCCTGACAGTTCCAAACTCCTGAAATTAATATGAAAGCAACGAGGATTTAATGGAAGCACTAATTACAGATGCTGGAATTATTCTGCTGCAATTCAAAACCTCTGGTGTGGAGAAACTCTTAGCATGGTTGGGCTGTCATCTAATTTCTATGAAGTTTTGCTGTGAAAGGTGACCCTGGCTTTACACACCTTTATTCTGCAAGATGTGGGCATCCTTCCCTCACTCTGACTTCCACAACTTGCAAAGAACTGGGATGCAAGCAATTAATTCTTCCTTCTCTGGAGACTGTATTGCTCGTGTGCTGTTCCCCTTATTTCTCCTCTCATGATTAGTCATAATGTCCCAGTGGACTCACATCCAGGCTTTTTCCAAAGGAGCTGACTGGTTATGCAGGTGGATTAATCCCAGATGGCTGTGGCAGTTCGTACCTGGAGTGCCACCTCTGCAGTTCCTCGTGTGGAACAGCTCCTGCTTCTCTGTGCTTCATGGTCTCATTTGTTGGACCAACTGGTACCTACAGGTTGGTGCCACTTCACATGGTTATTCCGAGATTGGTGGGGCATGGATGGAGGTGGAGGCCAGCCAGCAGATGTGGGAGAATGATCCATGGGCTGAAGCCACCTCAGTCTCTAACCCTGAGTGCACATCCCAAAAAGCACAGATCTTTGGAAACTATTTGACCTTTTCAGTGGATGTACTGATGCCCTGCTCCACAGGCACTTTTTACCCCAGACTTCCTCCAAATATCACAGGGGATAATTCATAGAGACCCTGCCAGGCCCCTGGGGCTGGTGGGCTGTGGGAGGTGGTCCCTGGGTGGTGAGTCGCTGGCAGGCTGGGCTGGTGGGCTGCACCCTTAGCAACCACCTGGCTCTTTGGAGCCTTCATGGCAATGCCAGGAGATTGCTGCTGGCCTGATAAGCTGCTCTGAACACCCAGAAGGACCCTGTCATCATCCTCCTGAAGGTTTTGTTGGGGTTTTGGAGACTGGCTGTATGGCAGGAAGCCCACACTGCCCTCCTTGCATATCCTGAAAATGCTCTCTCTGGATGTTTAACATTCAGGAGAACAAGAACTAAATTTGAAGGCTTTAAAGGGAAAGATTTAATTTCCAAGATCAGAGACAGTCACAGACTGAGGGACTGGAGAGGGACCTTCCCCAAAACATGAATGTCTTTTGATCTAGGCAACTTTTTCTAGTCTCTCTTACAGCCAGCTGTGAAACCTGGGTCTTGATATTAGCTCCAACTGTTGAATGGCATTAGATGATTCATCTCTGCTATTAACACAAAAAAGTAATACCATTTTCTGCTTTGCACATAATGCCTTTTGAGAAATAGATGAAGACATAAGGGACACCGAAGAATTATTTAATCTAAGCTTTTTTCCTTCAGCCCTGTATTTTGTCACTCTGTTGAATGATTACACTCCAGTTCCTGCCCTTCCCCAGTTACTCTGGAGACAGTGACAAAGGCAGGAGCCATCTCATCCTGCTTCAGTGCTCCTCTCCTAAGGGAGGGGTGTGCATCTTTTATCAAAAAGTAATAAATGTTCTCTGGTATAGCAGAGTGAAAAGAAGGAGGGGAAAATCACCAAGCTGGTTTCAATATGCTCTGTTAATAAGCCAGAGCCACTGTCATAAAAATGCCAGCACCAGCATTGAAAATCGAAGTACAGTCTCAATGATTCAGTTGAGAAATCTAATTTGGCCAAAGAGGGGACTTGGAGATTTTCCACCCTCTCTGGTCAACATGGAGTCATGTGCATAAATACAAATATTCCTGGGAAATAGCAATGAATCATATACTCTGTGGCAATAAAGATAGAGAAGTTTTTATTGTTATGGTAATTCTTGGCATGGGACATGGATTTTGCAGCTGAAAGACAATGGCCAATTTTATGGATTTTTACACTCTTATTTATTTGTGAGGACCTTGATAGAGTGGAATTTGAATATCCCATTCGTCTCCACCTCTGCTATTAAAAAAGGGAGCAGTAAATCAAAGATGAATTAGTAGAAGTAAAAATGACAGTCAGGAAAAGTCTTATGGCACTGAATTTTGGGGAAGAATATTTGTGAACCAAATACTTAGCTCCAAATGTCACTATAAAATAATGTTCTCTCTAAATTTCCCTGAAATCATGGACCGTGTGCTGACTTGTGGATGCCGGATGTTGAAGCATTAATTAGTACTATCAGAGGGCTGACCTCAGCTCACATTAAACCTACTAAACATAAAGAATTTTTAAATCAAAATTTTGTACTAAAAATTGAGAATTTTGGGTGCTGTGAGTGGGGAGAGAATGACATTTTACACAAGCATCTTAAAAGCTCCAGTTGTCCATATAACTTAGTGGTGGGTGGCCTCCTAACACCCCTATTTGAGTTTACTGGGGTTTGTAAGTGCTGTTATAACTGTGAAAAATTATACAGAAAGAAATGAGTTAACTTCCCAGGGCTGGGAACAGAAAATCCTTTCTTCTTTCCTGCCACTCTTGCTGCTGTTAAAGGTTTATCAGGAGGAAGCTTCATTTTTCTCAGCACATTATTTTTGTGATGGTTTCCCCAGCACTGACAGCAACCCCAGTAGTTTCTCATTATGTGGTAGATGTGCAAGAGCCTGCTCTGTCTCCCATTAAAATCAATGACTATCTTCCTTAATTAGCATTCAAATTATGATCAGTCTTTTACCATTACTATCAATTAGGCACAGCACAGCCATGCCATGTGGTTTGTCTGAATTCTTCCAAGTGAGCCAGGTCCACAGAGGCTGGCTGGAATTGTGGGCAGGAGCCAGACTCCAGGGATTTGGGGGATTTGGGTTGCATCCACTGATGGTCACAGGCTCTCCAAAATACTGGAGGAGGAGGAAGAGGAGGAGGAGGAGGCTCTCCCGAATCAACGGATTCCAATCCTATTCCAATCAAATGAATAACTTGGAAGTGTCAGAAATGTGATTACATCCACAGAAAAGGGAGCCTTTCATCCTTTTATCTCCGTGCTGGATGCTGAGGGCTGGAGTGACCTTGGCATGCAGTGAACTTTCTCCAGGAGCTGGGCTGGGGCCCAGAAATTAAGACATGCAGGTTTCTAAGGCCAATTACAGCACATGGGAGCAAAGGATAACTGGCTGGGAAGCCAGGGCGTAATAGTGCTGGGTTTATTCTTCTCCAAGCAGTGTATACCAAGGAACTGATGTAGGTATTGAGGAGGCACCAAGGGAGCTTGGAATGATTGATGTGTCATCTTAACTCTTCCAAAGCACCTGCCAAGGGGGACCTGGGATGGGCCAATGCAGGTTCCAGGGACTGAAGCTTGTGTTTGCTGTACAAGATTGTTTCTTCAGATTGGGATCAGAGTATTTGCAGTGCTTCAGTCAAAAATAGGCAAAAAAAAAAAAGGAAAGAACGAAAGTGTTTTGATGAAGTTAAAGCACAGAACAAACCTGGCTCCCTGATGACTCTACCAAGGTTTGCTGAAAATTAGCTGCTCAGCACATGGTGATATTTGCTAGCAAAACAGACTAAATGATCTAAACCAAAGCACATGGGGCTGCTATAAACCTTCTATGCCTTAGATCAGAAAATAGCTTAGCACTGGCAATCTACACTAACATCCCTCCTCAATCTAATAGAGATTATCCTCTGGAAAGGTCTGTTTTCTACTCTGAAAACTCAGACTGCCCCCTATTTTCCTCTGTCCCTAAAGCTTATATTACATTTGCACTATTTAAACTCCTGACTGTGTTTTATACTATTGTGTTTTACAACCACGTGGTACATTTGAATAAATTCTGCATTTGGGTAAGAGAGGCAGACAGAAACCTGTTCTTTGGAAGCCAGGAGTATTTCCCCTTGGAGCTCTATACTTCACCTCCTCTCTCCATTTTCCTTATCTGAGTTGATAGAAGACCCTCTTGGCAAGGATAGCAGTTGTCCATGTGGAAAAGTGACCTTTTAATTTATATTTTTTCTTTCTCCGGTGAGCATGTGGAAGAGGGGAGTGCAACTAGTGCTACTCTGCCAGGGGGTTTTCAAGGGCTGTCAGCAGCTGGTCCATGTAGGTAAGGCAGGCTGCTCCAGACCAAAGTGCACCTATTAACATTAATTAAAAGACAGAAGCATCTAAGTGTGATGGAGCTTGCTTGTGTTGCTTCTGGAGAGGAATCTGAGTCTTATTTATTATCCTCTTTGCTGCACCTTGAAGGTCACACTTTGGACATTCCAGCAGAGCCCAGTGTGAGCACATCAGTAAATATGGACGGCACCGGGACTTTTCCTGCAGGAAAGAGGATGTGAGCTGCACAAACACAAGCGTTAGGTACCCCAGTGTTCAAGGCCAGGCTGAACAGGGCTCTGAGGACCCTGATCTCATGCGTTCCATGGTTGAGGGATTGTGAGTAAATGATCTTTAAGGTCCCTTCTAACCCACACCATTCTGTGATTCTTGTGCCTGTCAAAGCAGGACAGGAAGGAGAAAAACAACTTTCCTCCTTCCGTCTCTGCTGCCTTCTTTATTCATTTACTTTTCACAACCAGATTTAATTTATCTAGATATGCCAGCTCAATGAAACTTCAGTTTCTTCTCTTAACTGCTGTGACAATCTCACCTCTGCTGTATTCTGAAAGTAGAAAAAGCCATCCAGATAAAATGGCCCATTTCGATGAGTATCTTTGAGATTTTCTTCATATCACAGAAAACTTCAAACTTCACCTCAGCACCTGAGGCTCTGATTTCAATTTGCATTAATTTCAGACAGCACAAAGCGATTCCCTAATAGCTGAGAGCATTAATGCCACTCTTTTTTGAGGTAAAGAAAGAAGAAAATGGTCTAAAAGAAATTCATATATTGTTCATAATAACAATTTGCAATGAAGCAAAACCCTTAATGTCCCTATGAAAATTCTCGCAATAAAATATATACAGTTCCCTGTTTGGCTCTTAATTCTTATTTCACACTTTTTATTTGCTGAGCTTTACAATTTTCAGAGTAGGATGGGAAAAATGAACTCTCGGTGCTCAGTTCACAGGAGCCATCTCATCAAAGAGGAGTTTCCTCCCTAACCCTGAGTAACTCACCTGCCTTCCACAGGTAAGGTGGGGAGGAGGGGAAATCCTCTCTGTGTAGGGTTTTCCACTTACATCACAAGGTGTGATGGGGAGTCTCCACAGGAGAACTTGAAAGACTGGTCAGTTAAAAACCCAAAATTGTGATACATATTCTGACAGAAAGGTTGTAACCCTATCTTTACCTTGGGAAACTGAAAAATTGCTTTATTTAACAGCAGTGTACTTATCCCCCTTGGAATGTGAATGAAGATTAATCCTTGGTCACGCTGGGAAAGACTTTGCTTTGAAATGGCTGTTATAGTGATTTTAAATTCACATATACAGCACACAGAGTGAATTCTTTTCCTCTGAGTTTGTCCACTCTGGGCACTTTTCACCACAATTTAATTGACTGACAATTAATGTAAAGCAGTCAGACATTTTTAAGGTCAGGGTAGACATTTTCCCACATTAATCTGCAAGCTGGTTGATAATTAATCTGAGACATCTATCCTCCCCAACCCCAGAGATAGGTAAAACTATGAGATACCAGACACTTGTTACTAAAAACCACAATTATATCTTCATTTATAACAGCTGAGGAACAATGTTTAATTAGTTACATGATATTATTTGTGGACAACTGACTTCCATATAGAGAGTGTCTAGATTGCCTCGAGTTATATATTTGGGTTTGAAAATCATCTCAGGAAATAATTTGCTCCTTTGTGCTTCTCTTCTAACCTCCTATTTAACACCAACAAAAGGGAATGAAAATATGCTTTATCAAAGGTAATATGTATTCTTTTTAATAGTGATATTGTGGATTTTTTTCCCAGTCAAGGAAATCTCAAGAAATTAAGCAAAATATTTCTCTCCAAATATTTATTCAGCCTGAAGTTTTTTGTGACTTTCTTTGGATAAAATGGAAGTATTTGTAGAAGAGCCCGACTTCTACATGTATAGACACCTGCTTCATCTGCCATCCCTTGAATCTGGATGGCGTGAAGGTACAGGTGCTTTTGCATTTACCTGACATTTTCCATTGCCGCTGTACATAGGCACAGGATAATGTCAGCTCACTACAAGCACAGGATCGGTTTGGTGCTTGCACTCTTTGCTTCCCTTGTCTTGCAGAGATACCTCAGCACCCACAGAGAGAGCATTACCTCCCTGTATCAGGGTCTTGCCCCTTCACAGAGCCCAGCCCTTGTGAGGAGCTGTGCTGTGCATGGGGGAGGGTTCAGGGCAATGAACAGCTTGCAGGAACCCCAAACTCACCCATCTTGCGTCTTATCTCATTTCTGAGTGAGCACAGCCACCTCCTTACAGCTGCCTGGTGATGAAAACCCTCCACTCTGCTGGCTAATGACTGTGGTTGAGTCAAGCAAGTCCTTGAGAGAGAGAAAAAGGAGCTGCCAGAGCCTCCTGCTCTCTGCTGGTACCCACCCACATCCCAGAGTGCCGGTGGCTCATGCTGGGATCGCCAACCACAGACGTGCTGCCCAGTGCTGTTGTGCCAGATGCTGCCAAAACCTTTGGGGCCACTTTGCTTTGCCAAATCAAGGCAAAATGTTTAAGTAAGTGAGACCAGGGGCACTGTTCTGCTCCCAAGCCCCTTGTTGAACTCACTGCCTCAGGACTTGCACCAACAGTTCTATGATGAGTTCTGCTGGGCCCTCAAAGCCCCCAGGCCTCGGACAACATCCCAAAGCCAGGGTGCTGCAGGCAGGCTCAGAGGGATCTGGTGACCACAGGCTGGGCTCAGCTGGTCCATCTTCCTGAGTCTGTCATTCCAAATGTGTATTTGGTCAAACTGGGGGCACTGCAGCCTCTGGAGCTGATGCTGCAATTCAGACAACACTCACAGACACCCCCATGCCCAGTTAAGAACAATAAAACAACTGCCACCTTCACTTGCAGAGATGAGTTTCAGCTTTGTGATTTCTCCCCACACCCCATCAAAGTGCCTCCAATTGTGTAGACATCCCTGTGGCTGAAGAACTTGAAACTTCTGCCAGGGAGGTTGGAGGAGAGTGCCTGCACAAACATTGAAAGGTTCTTAATCAAAGTCAGTAAGTGCAAGAGCAAAATGAATTGAACTTTGGGGTGAAAAATGGCTTTTCTTTTTAAGAAAGGTGGATATTTTCTATTGATTTTTTTTTCTTTACTTAGGATTTTGCAGCAAATCCATAAAGAAACTTTCACTGCAATGTTCTTGGAAATAAATGGTCCACATATTATACACATTCATTTACACCCAGCAGATCTATCTAAAAAGAATAGGAACTGATTGAGTTAGCTTTCTGTAAATGAAAAGGGGCTTGGCTGTACCAGTCTTTTTGCAAAGTAATTTATCTGCTTGAAAGTTGGATCATCAGCTGTAGTTAAACCTCATTTTGCTTTCAAGATGCTTGTTTTGTGCTTCCAGTCTAGGCTTTTTCTAAACCATCATGAGCTCAATTTTTAGCTTAAGTTTGCACAAATTTTGATGAATTAGATCACGACTAGGGATGAGCCTTTCTGCTAGTCCAGTCTAACCACTATGTGACCTGTGGCAGCAGCTGGTGGGATAACCAAGGCAGCTCCTGGGAAACAGCCCTTGGTAAACCAGTAACTCCAACATAGATCATAAGTTGTGAGGAATTCTGCTTTTTTTAGTGGAGATACTTATTAAATATTCAATGATGTTTCTTGAACCTACAGCCTTCCACATCCTGTTGCCCTTTTTGTTTCCTGTCTAGGCAACTACAAAGTTATGCAAAGAGGCAGAGTAGCTTTTGGGCTTTGAAAACTCCTCTCTACTTTTCCCATGGTATCCTTTCAGAGGTGCAGCATCCCCAAATCTTTCACTACCAATAGTCATCTGTGTCTCCTTGGTGAGTTTTTGTCTCCACCACCACCACAGGTCTTGGATATTAGCTATCCTGCTGCCCACTTGCTTCACTTTGATAGCAACCCTCTCAGACAGAGGTTAATCCTGAGGAAAAAGCCTCCTGCAGGATCCTCTTTCCTTTCCAGCCTACTCACATGAATCAGCAAGTGGTTCCCAGAGCAGGGTAGGGCTCAGGGCACATCCCCAGCCACCTGCACGGGTGGAGCTGAGAGCTCGGCATTCCAGAGATGCTTTGATGTCCAGAGAGGAGCAGCTCTTCGTTTTGTCTCCCCTGAGCTCGGCCTGGCTCCAAGGGATGCCCATCTGCTCCCCCAGGCTTTAGGCAGATCCTGATGAGGGCAAAGCCCAGCAGGGCCCCTGGGCTGTAACACGCCAGGAAGATGCGGGCACCCCATGGTACCCCAAGGCTGCAGCAGTTTGCAGGCACAGCTCAGGCCACAGTCACACCAGCAGAATGCTCGGGTCATCGGTGTCGCCCAGCCCAGCCAGGAGCTGAGGGGCTGCTGCTCAGGCTTTTGAAGCACATGCATCATGTTGTGAATGAGGAAGCAGGATAAAGGAGCTGACAGGACATCCTGAGCCCCAGTGGCTGACACCAGTCCTTTGAGTGAAGTGGATCCAGTCCACAATACCCATGGATCAGGATGAAGAGAACCATAGAAGCAGCTGCTTCGATAATGTCTCCTTACCTGCAGAAATGTCTGAAAGCCTGGCTGGAAGGTGCAGGAGAGCTCCCAGTCCACATCAGCCATGCTGGGCCCAGGGGCTCTCCCCAGGGCTGGTGGATTCTGTCTGAGGTCTGGAAGAGATGCTGACCACAGACAGGGGTGTGCTGCCAGGCCGTGACAGCATTTTACCTGATTTGCAGCCCTGGGGGAGAAAAAGCCTTCAGAAATCAATATTAGTGGATTTTAAATTAAGTACTAAATTATCTCACCTTCAGTCACAGTGGATTTACTCCAGAATGATTCCTACAAAAATTTACTGTTTTTCCATGAAAAAAATAATGTGGCAAGTACAGCACACCATGTATCCTCCCCCACCCCTCCAAAAGGAAACAGTAAAAATTCCTTCTTCCTCCCTAAATCTGTGTAGAGACATCTGGATTTACCTCACAGCAAGTCACTGGTGAAAATTTCATGGTGTAACATTATTTGGGGAATAAACCCCCTGCATTACTGTTGCATGAGGCAGAGATACAACAATGATATACATAAAAGTGGTGAGATTATGGATATATGAATAGAAAATGACCTACAAGTTGTTTTTCCTCTTGGCTGTGAGACCAGGTGCCAGTAGCTCTGATCACTGTTCACTTACATATTAGTGCAGTGCAAGGCAATCTTTTTTTTATGCTAGGAAACACCTGTGATGGAAAAATAGCAATATAAATACTTCATCATTTCAGCCACAGCTGCTCTGTGGCTCTTGAGCTGAATTATAAGACATAGTAAAACCCGTAATCATTTCCCTCTTTTGCAGTTTGTAGCCAAAACATAATTACAGTAAAACACCAAGCTTTGCAAAATGCAAGATGTGAAATCGTGACCCCCACGTTTAGAGGTTTTCAGCCTTGTCTGCCATGTGTGCCTTGTTTCCTGTTCCCAGGAGTGTTCCTCAGGCACCCACCACATGCCTGGCAGTGAGCAGTGAGCTTGGAGCTCTGAGTGAGCTTCACCTGGTGCTCTTCGTGGTGCTGTGCTGTGGCTGTGGCCAGAGATGGGGCTGCTGGAGGAAGAGGTCTTCTGACAGCACACCAGGAAAGATGAATTCCTTAACAAATTTTTGTAGCTGTAGGCTCTTGGTTTGAGTCCATCAGTGACTGCTGAAGGCTCTGGATAAAGATGTCCCAGCCAGCCTGGTGGGTGGTCAGGGAATGCAGAGGTTCTCCTTGTGATGCCAAATCTGCCTGCTAATGGATGGCTCACAACCTGTCAATGTCCTTTTTTTGGTGTTTTTGGCTGTATGTAACTGCTATGAGGAGGTTATGGACCTGGGGGAGTTTTGTGGATGGACTGGCAGCTCTTGGAATAGGGAGGAGCTCTGTCCCTGAACGACTCCAAAGATTTTTGTGAAGAATGGGGATCTGTAGGTGCATGGAAATGCTAATGGGTGGCCACAGTGTCCTAGAGGAAGTGTCTGTGACATTGGGGGTGGTGGCCCAGTGTTGGCCTCATTCACTCCATCTGCACATGGGTCGGGATGGTGTGAACAGACTCACATTTGCAATTGGAGGAGAATTATAAACTCTTTCTGAATTCTACCTGTGAACTGGGCTCTCTGGTCAGTACTGGGAGGCTCTGGCATCAGCACACCTGCTGTATGAATACCGGACTCCTTGTGGGAAGTCACTGGCCCCATCCCAGCTTGGCCTGGGTCAGATGCTCATCCCTTACACTCTCTTTTTTGTACTCCCTTCGACTTTCATGTGGCAAGTAGCTCCCACCAGTGAATATCAGATTTTTTTGCTCATGAACAGTTATAGACATGTTAGTTCTTCCTTAAAGAGACTTAAAAAGAGTCAAACTCCATACCCTGGTGCACACATTATATTTAGTAATTAAAAGCCCTTATCACACCAAGCTTTGGTTTAAATATAGTTCACAATTTTCTCTGGACTACAGAAGGAAAAAGTGATTCTAAAGCAATGTATGATAGAACAGCCTGTGAAATTTGTATCCCTTCTGAAAGGCTGGTGGGGAGACCTTTCCCAAGGAGAGCTGTAGGGGGGAAACTGGGGGGGCAAAGTCAGAGAGAGAAAGGGAGGAGAATGAGAAGACTCACAGTAATGAAATATTTACCCCTTTCTAAATAAATACTTAAACTCTTTCAGCATCCCAGCTGGATGGATGTGGAAAGATATCCTGAGGGAGGAGAAGTGTTGAAGGGCAAAAGGAACAATGAAGTTTCACTCTAGCTTGAACCAACCCACTGTGAAGGGTGCAGAAAGGCTGGCAGTGCCACCAGGGCTTGGCCCTGTCCCTCTGGGCTTTGTGGTGTTTCTGGAGCTCTTTGCTGTAAAGGACCATTAACATACCTGGCTATTATGTTTAGCTCAAAAAAAAACCCCCAAAAACATTTGGTATGCTGAATGTGAAAATGAGGATGGGTTTTACTACAAGAGCAACCTACCTCACCCCCTGCTCTCCACAGCCCAGGGCATCCTC
The DNA here is from genome assembly GCA_013390045.1 of Picathartes gymnocephalus. Lineage (NCBI taxonomy): Eukaryota > Metazoa > Chordata > Aves > Passeriformes > Picathartidae > Picathartes > Picathartes gymnocephalus. The sequence goes on from WEKY01024166.1 coordinate 69,767, forward strand.
TGAGGGTGCTCTCAGTGGTGTCTTGCCCAATGACTGGAAAACACCAGCATCTCTGTGAAGTGTCCATCATGCTCTGGTGAGAAGCCCAGTGCAAGAAGGTAATCAGAGAATGGAAATGGGTGTTTATTTCTTCACTTTTCCATTCATTCAGCTGGAAAATGCACTAAGGGGAAGGTCACCCCCTGTGCTGGTGGTGCCAGGGGGGTGCATGGCTGGGGTGGGCCATGTGAGGAGGGAGCACAGGTCCAGCCCTGGCGTGGAGCCCCCTCCTCCAGGGTGTGCTGCTCGAGCCCCTGACACACTGCAGCATCCCCAGATCACTCACACAGCTGTTCCAGCACCAATCGGTCATGTGAGGTTTGAAACATCAAATATTCTTTCCCTGCTTATCAACACTGCAATTATGGCCTGTCAGGGTTTTATGCTCTACTCAAAATAAACACCCAAATGTTCACCTTAACCCTTCAGCTCTCTGGGACTGTGGGGTTGCACACAAGTTTGTGGGGTGAGCAGGGACCACAGGGATCCTGTTGTGAGGTGAAAATAGGGGAGAGGGGCAGTGACTTGTACAGGGTGTGTAGTGCCAAGGCCAGGCTTAGAATTGAAGCTCTCAAATATTTGCTCAAAGGCTTTCATCACAGTTCACCTATTTTGCCATGTGACATTATGAATACACTGCAGCTACCTTGGCTGTGGCAAAGTTTTGAAGCATCCTTGGCTCCTGAAACATGATTTTTTTCTGTGTAACTGAAATTTTACAGGAAAGAAATATATTTTAAAAGAGTTTTTAATTTTCTCTATTAAAGGAAGGTTTGCTTTTGATCTGCCAGCCAAAGATTGTCATGATTTTATTTTACAAAAAGTGGATTAGAACTAAAAAGTTTTTACTACTTCTTTTTCTTTTTTTTTTTTGAGAGACAGAGAACATCTTTCTGCATTTTTCCTCAGGAAAACTGAGGGTTTCTTTTTCTCAGATGCTTGAGCCTATGTTAATGCCAACAGGGGACACACTGCAACATCTTTTGCCTGGACAGATGTTGCAGAGGCTTTGCTTCATTGTGGTGGCCAGACAGGTCTGGTGTACTGGTCTGCACCACTCAAAACCTCTGCTGTCCTCCTCAAGCCTCACCCAGTAATGCTATGAAGGCAAAGAAGCCTTGAGGCATTTTGGGGTACAGGGAGGAGAGGTCAAGCTGTGCTGAAGGATGTGCCATGACTACATCCAGTAGTTTGCCACTGCTGTAACCTGAATTTTTTAGACACAAACAATCTGAGTAATTTTTCCCAGGCCACTTCTGCTTTTTTATGGGATGAGCTTTGCAGCCAGTGCTCAGTAAAGACCCTTGGCTATGTCAGGTCAGGAGCAAGGTGCAGAGCCAGCCTTGGGAAACCTGCCCCACTTCTGCCTCTGGAAGTGCTGGGGTCTCTGTCTGCTGCTTCAGCTCTGAATTCCCCACTGAATTCACCCCAAAATAAGTAAATGAGCAGAGAGGCTTCAGGAGGGGTCCCATATTTGCATTGGCTCTGAGGGACAGACCTGACTCTGCTCTTCCCTTCTTCCTGACCTTCCCCTCTCCAATTTTCACACCTCCCTTGGCTTTGCTATGCAGCATTCTGTTTGGAAACCTGGTACTACACAGCACACTGCAGTTAATAGTAATGATGTGGAAATTTGGTTTTTATTTTTATTCTCTATTGCTGCTTAACGACCTAAACATCTTGAATGCTTTTAAATAAGTTGACTGAGGTGTATAAATTAAATTCCTGGAGTTTCTGCTGTGAAGGGCTCTTGGCAATGAGGAATGTCAGAGCTAATCTGCAGCTCTCAGGGCCTGGGACACACTGCAGAAATGTGAGGAACCACAGCCCAGCTCATGTAGAAGTCCTGCTTTATGGATGTTGCTCCAACACCTCCTCTGCAGAAAATGTCAATGTCAAAGAGAGAAGAAAAGTGAAGGGACTGACTTGGACTAAGAGAAGCTCCCAGGCTGTGTCCCAGCCTGCTCTCCACCAGTGTCACGTGGGACATTCATTACCCAATTTTATCTCAGCCTTGGGATTACTTATTTCTTTAAGGGAGAGCTTGCTGCTGATTTTCATCTTGAATGGCAGTACTGATTCAGTGCAACATTACAGCTATTTAGGTAAAGTTACCCAACTTCTACTTTTGCATCCATCTTTCAAACAAAAAAAAGAAGCTGTGGTTATAAAAATGTTATTTATAAGAATGCTTTAAGAATTGATATTTTCAAACAGCCTTTTTCTTACTATTTATTATTTTGCCTTTGGAGGATAACGTTTGGAAAATTTTCCTTTCCTCCAGAAGCTGTGTTGGATGCTGCCTTGCCCTGGCTGTTGATGGGATCTTGAAGACAAGCTCTTGCACAGGTCTGTGTGCTGTGCTAGCCAGGTGAGCTGAGTGGAAACCTCCTTCAGAGGTCCCTCACAGCCCGCCTGCTGTGCTCAGGGGCTCCTCTGGCAGCAGGGTGGCAGATGGAAACACAGCTGGAGTGCAGAGGCTGAGGGGGAGGCTGCTAATGAGGGATGTCAGCCCAGCACTGACAGCTCGGCTGCTTAGCAAGTGGTTTTGTGCTTTGGAAGGGCTTTGGGGGGCTGAGTGGCCAAAATGGCTTTAGTGCAGCCTCTAAAAATGCTGCTGTGACATAGCCCCACTCTTCTGGGCTCTTCAAAACCCTGAGTCTAGCATGCATATGATATTTCTAAGGCAATTTAGTGAGTCAGAACAGACCATAGGTGTCCTATTGCCTAAGCCCATGTTTTGAGATACTCACAGAAGTTTTATCTCCAGACAGACACGGGCAAATTGTGACTCCAAGGGTGCAAGCTCAGCACCTGGGTTTGAAACTGTGCCTCTGTAAGAGAAATACATATTTCCCATGCCTGGGCACAGCGAGCCTCAGTTTCCCCTCCGGCAGGGGCCAGCTCAGCTCTCTGGCAGACCCTGGGATGTGCTGCTCTGCCCATCACTCCCTTGCAGCGCCCAGCTCCAGCCCTGGCCTGCTCACCAGGGACCACTAGGCAGTTGAAATAACCCGATGCAGCTTCAGCTTTCAAGCCCAAGCCATAACCCAGAATCTGAGTGCTTTCCCTGCTGAGCTGTCGCTGCTGTAGGTTCTGCTCCACACAAAACCAGCTGCCCTTGACAAAGCCATGCCCTTCAGGTCTCCAGGTCTCCCAGGCCAAATACAACAATCATTTCCCTGCTTTCTCTCTCTTTCTCCACTGTGCTTTTTCTCTGTAATTCCCAGAGGCTGCAACTTCCCAAATTTTCCTTTGTGCCCAACGTCAGAATTGTGTGTTCTGGGGTGTTCAGAGCATGAAATACCTGCTCTGAGTGCAGTAGCTGGAGCCTGGAATGTGTTGCTCTACACTACAGCCTGGTTGTCGTTTCTCTCAGTGTGATGATTCAGTTTAGTGCAAATGCCATGGTTGGATGATCTCTCATTTTGATACTGAAATGATATTTGATTTGTTTACTATAGAGAGTAAATGAAAGTAAGAAATATGTTGCTTTGAATTTAAAAGACAAAATCCTCATCTGAAGAGATCAAATGCCTTCTTTGTATCTTTTAAGATAAAATGTTTTTTTATGATAGTATCATAATCCACCTTTGGAAATTTTGGGACAAGAAATATTATTACACTATAGAAAAATACTTTCCTGAAAAATTGGTTATTCTGCTTCTGAGAGAAATATCTGACACCTGTAGAAAGATGTTTTGCTGGGGAAGACTTTCAGTGGTTGTACATGAAGCCACAGCTGCTTCTGACTTGCCTGGGCCAAATTCCCAGCCCAGCCTGGCAGAGCTGGAGCTTGTAGCTGCTGGTGTGTGCTCAGGCACCCAAGGACAGCAAGGATGCTGTTATCAGCTCTTGTCCCTTGTAAGGCATGGGCAAGCTCACGCTGGCTGCTGCTGGCAGGTATGCAATTAACCTTGCTAATCAGCAGCTCTCTGAGGAAGGAAGTGTACTGCTCCTGCAGGGAATTCATTTTTTGCTTCAGGTTGATTGATATTCATGTACTTCAATATTTCAGCATTTCTCTGCTAAGGGTGTCAGGTCTGGCTGGAACAGGAGGGATTTTTCCTCTGCTGGAGCAAGGCAGAATTTTCTCTGCAGGAGTTGGTTCGTCCCTGCAAATCTGATCTGGGCTGGGAGCTGCTGGAATGCTTAATAACACTTGAGGAAATACAGGGGAAGGAAGACAAGGGATCAAAATCTACAGGGGAAAACATAAGTGAACTGAAGTACCAGAGAGAAAATAAGGATTTGAGGTGGGATTTGGTGGATCCCAGGAGGCTGGCTGTGTTGTGCTGTCAGCTGGTCCCATGAGCCTGGGTCTAATGTGGTTCTTGCACTCGTGGTAATTTAAAACTCAAAGATAAACTGAGTTAGAGAGTGTTGGTGTCTGTCCCAAGTGAACAGAGCAGGTTTGGCTATCAGAACAGGCTGGAAAAGCCTGGATTTCAGCTATTCACTGCCAGAGATAGTGTCTGAAGGAATGAATAATGCCTGTGAACCCCTTAGCAGGACCTGGCCCTGGGGTACACTCACTGATAGCAGGCAGATGTTGTAGTAGGTTTTAAAAGCAAAACTTGTTCCAAACAGTGATGTTCTAAACTTGGATTTTCTCATTACTAATTTTTCCAAATTGCACCCTGTGGAGGGAACCTTTATTAGCTGTAAACCACTTCTGCAAGACAGACCAGCATTTTTCTACTTGAGTCATCCTTTAGCAATGGATGTGAGTCCCCAAACTTGGGGAAAGAGAGATTCCACCCACTAGCACAATCATATGTATTTACAGGCTGTATTTGTGCAAGGCAAGGTACTATAATTTTTAAAGGGTGTTCTTTTGCCAGTCCATCTTATAAAAGACCATGTGAACATGCAGATGTGGTGCTCCATCTCTCTAGGGTGCTGGTGCAAGGCATTGCTGGTGCCCCCACTACCTTTCCTCACCACCTTTAGCCCTGCAGAAATGCAGTTGGAGAGGAGAGTAGTTTTGTGCCATTGGTCTTGCTCCTCCAGACTGATTGTGGCCTGAGAGATGCTCATGCTCTCTCTTTATTTAATAAAATCATCACACCTTCTCAGATAGTTTTCCCCAGTTGAATTTATCAGTTTAAACAACTCAATTAAAAGGCCAGCAAAAAGTCCTTAAGGGCACTGCCTTTCATCACTGGTGAGACGATGAATGCTGTACAAAGAGATTGCAGAGATGTGACAAATAGCATTGCAAATAAACCCTGAAAATAAAAAGAAAAGGAAAAAAATATTCCCAAGTAAATATCTATATCATCTCTATGTGTTACCCCAGCCAGACACAGCAAGACAGCACAGCCCCTTGCACCCTGGGTGTGCTCATGGCTGATGGGTTGAAATTGCTTCCTTGTGGCCTGTGGGTCATACAGAGGTGTTGTGGTTGTACCCTCTGCAGTTCCCATCCTGCATGGATTCAGTCCAGGGGAAAATTGTTCAGAGATCCCACCAGTCTCATGCTCCAGGCCACAGAAAGGCTTCTTTTTTTATTATTTATTATTGTTTTTATGGAAAATCAGCCATTAAGTTGCCACTGAGGTAGGTACTTTAGTAACTAAAGCAGCTTCAGCTGTGCCCGTCAAGGCTCAGCTGTGCTCAGCTCTGTAAAACCACAGCAGAAGACGTCTTTGTGTTCAAAGAGCTCCTGGCCTGTGATGGGACATCCCAGGTAGACACCAGAGGTGAGCAAGCAGCTGGTACTGGCTGGATGGGAGGGACAAAAACTTTGCTGCAGGACAGTTTTTTATGTCACTATTCTATGAAAGCAAGGTCCTGGACGCCCACAAAATTTTGCTGGATTTATTCTTTCTGGGCTTCTTCCTTTTTTTTACAGCAGTGCTCTGAAGCACAAAGCCAGCGATAGGGCTTGGATTTCTGGGACACCCCAAGGCCAACTGAGTCAGAAATGGAAGGTGAGTCTCAGGCCCAGATTGAAACCCACAGTCATGAAGAGACATAGGAAAGTCTTGAGCTGCTACATAGCCCACATCTGGACTGCCTTATCCTCCATAGAACTGTGAATTGGTGAGAAGGTAGATGTAATT